>PVHX01003133.1:0-149593 GCA_004024805.1 Geosciurus inauris
TAAGGAGGCAGAAAAGGGAATACAGCGAGGAGAGAAGATATCAAGAAGAATAAAATGTATGCAAGTATGAGTTATAAAACTGTATCATACCACTCTAGTATACAGTTCAGAAATCCCAAACTACCATGGCCCACTGTATAACAAATACTTGGTTTCACAACTGTTGGGGATTAGAGGGTAGGAAAAAAGTGAGAGAGAAGAGGGAAGGAAAAAGAAGGAAGGGGAAAAAGAAAAGAGCTGTGAGATAAAACAAAAAGATCCAACGATAGAAATATTAAGAGAAGATAAAGGATAAAATAAAAAATAAGAATATAAAAAAGTAAAAAACAAAACAAAAAACAAACAAAAAAACCCCAAACAACAACAACAACAAAGAAACAAAGTCTCAATGTAAATAAACAGGAATCGTTCCTTTCACCTCCAGTAGTTGGCGTTGTCCGTTCTTGCTGAGCTTACCCCGCTGGTGTCCTGAGTGTGGCTTTCACAGCCGGGTGTACCTCTGGGTCAGGCCGCTGGTGAAATCCCTGTCTTTTCATGGTGTTCTGTGTTGAGTTCAGTTTGTTCCCATGAGCTGTCCCACGCCCCTTCGTGTAGAAGCAGGCCCTACCCGGGGTTAGCGGCCGGCTGGGGTGCTGCCGGCCACAGCACGCCAATTCCTGCTGAAGTCACACTTTTTGTGGCAAATGTTGCTGCTTGTTGGGTCTGCGTACACGCGCAAGTGGAATTCCTGCGGGGACAGTTGTCAGATGATGTCCAGGAGCTGGCTTAAAGATGGAAATTGCACAACTTCTGTCGCCGGTTCTGGAGTGAGTGGCCGCAGCGTCCGTCTAGGTCTCCATCTTGGAACCGCCCTCCAAAAGATTATCATTCTAAGGGAGGATATGCTCAGTGGTAGAGTACAAGTTTAGTAAGACTCAAGGCCTTGAGTTCAATCCCTACCACCTCCCGCTGGCCAAAAAGTTTTTTTAATGAAAGTGGAGGAATTTAAATTTTTATAGAGCAGCAGTGTTTCAATAGCTACCACAGATTAAGATCACAATAACTACCAAGTAGAAGATGATTGCCAGAGCAAGTATTTTAAAAACATCTCTTTGTATCTTTCACTGAACTTCTGGTTTTACAATTTAAAGCTTTTTTTCTTTTTAATCAAAGAGAATTTGGTAAAATAAATCTTAACTGGAGTAAATAATTGAAAGAATTTGAATCATTTGTAAAAGAATAGATAAAAGTTAATGAAGTCTTATATTTTTCAGATACCATTTTGTTTCTATGGTTCTTTTTTAAAGGGCTTTTTATTTTTGTATGTAACTTTGTGTATTAAAATTAGGCACTACCTCAAGTGCTAACAATTGTTCTCTTGGTTCTGTTGTGTGTGAGACCATTATTATCAAAAGCATCAGATGACATTTCTAATAGATGACTTTCTGAATTCACTGAGACTGAACAGCTGTTTAAAACAAATGCCCTTTCTGTGGTGATTTATAGTCTGAAAATCAAATGATTATTCATGATGAAAAGATCTACATTTTGAGTCATTTGTAAATCAGATTTTAATTGATTTTGAATTTTAACCTATTGCCTGACAATGTGTGCAAAAATATGTTTAAAGAAAATAATTAAGGCAACTTTTAATGGAAAAACATTGTCTTTTAGAAGCTAGAGAATTTGGGGTATAATTTGTACAAATAGATATATTGAAAAAATGCTTATAAGTTTGTTGGAAGCTTCTCTGTAGCAGTTTAGATTTTGTAAGTTTTTGGTAATAGGTGGAGATATCCTTATATACCTTTAGAGGTTCCGTATAATGAACTCCATACCTTGATTTCTCCAATCTGAATAAAGTCAGATAATTAAATTTGTGTATGTTGTTAACATTGATGAAACAATTTTCACAAAAAATGCAGTCTGAACAGCGAATGAATCTTTTTTTTTTAAATTTTTTTTTTAGTTGTTGATGGATCTTTATTTTATTCATTTGTTATTTGTATGTGGTGCTGAGGATCGAACCCAGTGCCTCACGCACGCTAGGTGAATGCTCTACCACTGAGCCACAGCCCCAGCCCCGCGAATGAATCTTTTTAATATATTTTTTATGACAATATCTTTATTTTATTTATTTATGTTTATGTGGTGGTGAGGATTGAACCCAGTGCCTCATGTGTGCTAGGCAAGCACTCTACCACTGAGCCACATCCCCAGCCCCAGCGAATGAATTTTGACCTTGGTAAAAATTATACAAAATTGAATTAGGTATTAACCTAGAGTTCTTAGATATTAACCTAGAGTTCCTTTCACTTTGAGTAGTATAACTCCATCATTTTGGAATATCTTCCCAAGGCTAAGTTTCTTATCTACAGAGTTCACATCTTCTTTCTTTTCTTCTTATTTTTCACATACAGTCCTTTTAGTCAATTATATTGAGTATGATTTTCATAAAATATAGCCTGGATATAGTAGGGCCTCTGTGTGAAATGACACTTTGTAACATGTCTTGAAAGCCTAAGCAGAGCAGTCAGCATGAAAATGATCAGGAACTTTGCCAGTTAATAGATTGACTTTAGTTAGGGAGGGAGGAAGCTTAAGTTATAGAAGATAACAAATCTTTCTTGATTTATTCATTCAATGCGTATTTGTGATGTAGGTTTTGTTCTAAATGCTAAGGATATGACAATGAACAAAACACACGAAGTTCCAGTCCCTACTCTTCAGGTTGCATTCTATCTAGTAGAGGGAATCAGCAATAGGCCAGTATTTAGAATGTGAGGCAGCCAGGCTATGGAGAAATTTAAAACAGTTAAGGGAGATTGAATGCAACCTAGGTGTGGTGGTGTTATTCTTGTTTAGGGGACCAGTAAAGATATTTGAGAAGATTCTAGAAGGAAGTTAAGAAGTGGTGGGCCATTAACGACTTACCTGGGAGAAGTGCATTCCAGACAGTAGAAGAACTAGTACAAAGGCAAGAAGAGCAAAGAGACTTTGCAGTCTGAGTGGAGTGGGTGGAAGCAGAATGATAGAAAATTGGTTAAAAAGGGGAGTGGCTGACAAGTCATATTTGAGTTTAACTCTTGGGTAGAGTCTCACCATTCTAGAGTTTTGAAGAAGAGGGATGATGTTATTTGTGATCTAATATGTGTGCTCTAGCTGCTATACAGAAAATATACTTTGGGTAGTGGGGCAGGGAAGACAAGAAGAGGTGGAATTTTAAGACCTGAATCTCCCACTTTCAGAGACTTGGCCAAATTGCTCAAGTTTTTAAACCTCTTCAGAGGGCTTTGCTTACTTAATCATGAAGTAAATTGGTTGGCTCAGTTTGTTTCCTTTTATCACTTCAGTTGTCAAAATTTGTGCCTCTTTCCATTCTTTCTGTAATTGATTTTAAATTTCTCCTTTATTCACTTGCTAACTGTATACATTTCCTAGTTTCTGACCTTCCTCTTACTACACATATTCTTGCTGGCTTCAGTCAGTTTTATAAGTGTAACTCTCAAATCCCTACTTCAAACATTGACTTTTCCTGAGCTCTAGGTTAAATTTAAATTTTTCCCAGTAGGTTTAATCCTAATTTCATCTCCCACCTCCAACTTGCCCTTCTTCCTGTGATCAACAGTTGGTAATTTTGATTATGATTATTATGATTACTACTATCATTACTAGACAGTTAACCTTTTTATTAAATTCTCAATGTTCAGTTTTTGAGATAGGCTAGTTAGAATTACTTTAGGGAACCTATCCCAGTAGATCTCACAGTGTGATCTGTGATCCTGAGACCATTTTAGGTAGCTTGTAAGGCCAAAACTTTATTTTCACAATACTAAAATAGTACTTACCTTTTTTTAAATGACCATGTTGACATTTGCTCTGATAGTGCATTTGCAATATATGTAAAACTATTAGCTCCTTATATCAAATCATGGCAGTGGCATTCTTCATGTACTTACAGAAAAAGAAACAATTCCACTTAAAATTCTCTTAACAAAGCAGTAAGATTTATTAGTTGTATTAAATCTCTCTTCTTAATAGCTTACTGTGTCTTTCTTTTTTTTTTTAAATTTTATTTATTTTTTTAGTTGTAGGTGGACAGAATATCTTTATTTTATTTTTATGTGGTGCTGAGGATCGAACCCAGCGCCTCACGCGTGCTAGGCGAACACGCTGCCACTGTGCCACAATCCCAGCCCCTTACTGTGTCTTTCTTAATATTGTATATGCACAAAACATTTCTGCTTCATGATATAGCCATATAAGGGAATAGTAAACATCTACTTAAAAGGATGATATATAGCTAGATTCATTTATGTAAGTAGATCTCTATGGTATATTTCAGAGAGAAAAGCTGAAATAAAATACTTGGGAAAACAGCTTATGAAACAGCAGATAGGGCCTGATGCAGTTTACATGAACATATTTGTCTTATGTTTTATACAATGTTAATGATTTTGTGAAATGTTAAAATTCCATATTATGTGGCCAAATATATTAAGTCTCTGCAGAGTTTCTTCACATAGTTTTCTACTTTTATTCATCTTTCCAACATTTGTTTGACCTTGGAGTACTTTTTCAAATAACATTTTATTGTCTTGAAGAGTACTCATTTTCCTCAGATAATTGTACAGGTGTCATTGACACAAAGAAAGATATATTATTTTGTTGAACAAACTATTGATCGTAGTGGGCCATATGGTGGCATTGCTTTCTTTTTATTTCTTTATAGTATGTATTTTTTTTACATCCCTTCTAATATTTTATATGGACACCAAATAGTATATATTATGAAAATCCTGTGCCTAATCCAGTTAAACTGCTCCATAACCTTTAATACTTAAGAATTTATCATTTGTCTGAGTAGCAAAATAAAAGCCATCAATTGATATGTTGTCACTGAAACTTATTACATCTTTGCTTTTGATGATAGGTTATGTTTTTCTGTTTCTAATTTTGAACTCTAATTTTTTATTTTATGTCAGACATTATTTGAAAAAGAGTACAGACTGAAGAATTCTGTCAGGCCGTTAATGTTAGGAGCTGAGTCAGTCTAATTTGGATTGAAACTGTTGTGGCTTTTGTTACAGTATTTAGTTCACCACTGGTAAGAGATGTTTTTGAGGAAAGAATCAGGACTTTCTCTTAATTAGAGGCCCACATATAAGCACCTGTGAGACTCAGGAAATCTCTCTTATTGTTGCCCAGCCAACAGTTTGTTGAACTGTGATATATATATCTCTCCCCACTAAGCCCCCATGCTCCACCCTCTCTCTGCCTGTCTGCTGGTATTTTGATTAGCTGGGACATTTTCTTTTCTCTCTAGCTTCATCCCTGGCTTTTGTTCACTTTTGGAGAGAAAGCACAGACCTAATGTAATAAATACCCTGCTGCCTTCCTTTAGTGAATGTGAGCTTGTACTTGGTGAAGTGGTTGGCCACTTGAACAGGTATTTTTCTTAGGTCTCTCCAGTCCTATCCCTAGGATTTGTGGGCCTATATCTATTTACTTCCCACCTGCCAGGTAGCATCCATACTTGGAAAGGGTCCTTTTGGGAAAGTACAGATTTGCTTTGTGAGTGAGGCTGCTCAGGGTTTTAATATGTCTTGCCAGTCCCCCTGTACTCCTTAAATTTTGTTAAAAGTGGGGCTACGTTTCTCCTTTTATCACTCCTTTTACCATGGTCCTAACCCTTTATTTCTAGAATGGGCTTGTTCCATCTAGAATTGATTTCATTTATGTTTCTTTGCATTTCTAGCTGAGTTTATTATTTTATAGTCTTTGACTGGTTCTTCTTGTTGAGCAGCCATCATATTTTCCAAGTTTCTACCTCATGACCATAAGCAGTAGCTCTAATATTTACTGTGTTATGTTCAATATAGTTGTTAGAGATTGGCTGTTTCACTGAAATTAGCCAAATCTTTCAATACAGTTCTCCTAAAATGAGGTATTGGCAGTATTTAGGCTTAAGGAAAATGGCACAATAGTTAATTTTTTTATCGTGGTTAAGTATACATAACAAAATTTATCATTTTAAATGTTTTAAAGCATACAATTCTGTGACATTAAGTAAAATCAAAATGTTTTTTAACTGTCACTACTATTTCCAGAACTTTTTCATCATCCCTAGCAAAATGCTATATACCAAGTTAGACATTCACTTTTCCACTCTCCCCTCCCCAGACCTTGGTGATTGTTAGCCTACTTTCTGATTCTATTAACTTGCCTATTGTAGATATTTCATATAAATAGACTCATAAAATATTTGTCCTTTTGTGTCTGACTTATTTCACTTAACCTAATGTTCTTAAGGCTCACCCATGTTCTAGCATACCAGGACTTTGTTCTTTTTATGGTGGAATAGTACTCCATTGTATTTGGAGGCCACGTTTTGTTTATCCATTCATTTGTTGATCAATAGATTATTTCCACCTTTTGGCTATTATGAATAATGCTGTCAGGCGTATGTGTTTGAGTCCCTATTTCAGTTCTTTTAATTATATTCCTAGGAGTAGAATTGTTGGGGTTATGTGGTTATCCTGTGTTTAACTTTTCAAGGAACCACCAGCTTTTCACAGTGGCTGCACTATTTTATATTCTCTTCATCAGTGTAAGAGTGTTCTGATTTGTCCACATCTTCATTGACAGCTGCTCTTTACTGTTTTTCTAAAAAGTAATATCCTTGTTAGGATATTACTAACATTACTGAGATGTAGTAGCATCTACATCTCATGTAGTAGATGTAGTAGATGTAGTAGCTATTACTGAGATGTAGCATCTCAGTGTGGTTTTGATTTGCATTTCTCTAATAGTAATCATGATGAGCCATCTTTTTGTGTGCTTATTGGACATTTGTATAATAATCTTCGGTGCAGCGTATATTGAAGACCTTTGCCTACTCTTAAACTGGGTGTTTGATTTCGTGGTTGAGTTGTAGTTTTTTCTGGTTATTAAATCCTTACTGGATATCTGATTCACAAATAGTTTCTCCCATTCTTTGGATTGTTGTTTCACTCTTTACTGTCTCTAAGTGCCCAAAAGGTTTAAATTTAAAGTCCCATTTGTCTGTCTTTCCTGCCTGCCTGCCTGCCTGTACTTTTGGTGTCATTTTTTTAAAAAAATATTTTTTAGTGATCAGTGGACCTTTGCTTTATTTATTTATATACGGTGCTGAGAAACCCAGTGCCTCACACATGCTAGGAAAGTGCTCTACCACTGAGCCACAACCTCAGCCTCTACTTTTGGTGTCATTTTAAAGAAATCATTGCCAAGTCCTGTGCCAGAAATATTTTCCCCTATGTTTTTGTTTGAGTTTTATAGTTCTTAGGTTTAGGTATTTTATCCATTTTAGTTAACTCTTGCATGTAGCATAAGGTAAGAATCGCACTTCACGTTTTTGCCTTAGAATTTGCAATTTTCTGAGCACCATTTATTGAAAAGACTGTCATTTCCCCATTGAATGAACTCAACGTCCATAACAGAAATCAAATAGAAAGTTTTACATTGGTGTACTCAGTTGTTTCCTTGGTCTGTATATTATTTCTCATGACAGTACCATAATGTTTTGATTATTGTAGATTTTTAGTTAAGTTTTGTAATAAGGAAATGTGAGTCTTCCAACTTTGTGTATTTCAAGATTGATTTGACTCTACAAAGTCCCTTGGAATTCCATATAAATTTTAGGATGTGTTCTTCTCCTTTGGGGGAAAAATACCTTTAGGATTTTAATACAGATTATGTTGAATCTGTAGATCACTTTGAGTAATATTGTCACCTTTATCATATTCTAGTCTGTGAATTCAGAATATGTTTCTATTTATTAAGGTCTTCTTTAACGTCATTCAAAAATATTTTGTAGTTTTCAGCATATAAGTCTATGACCACATTTCCTATGTATTTTGCATTATTTTTCGTTCTATTTAAATCAATCTTTTAAAAATTATTGCTAACCTGTAGAAATACAACTGATTTTTGACTGTTGATTTTGCATCCTACAGCTTTACTAAATTTGCTTATTAGTTTTAACAGATTTTTTGTTTCTGGATTCTGTAAGATACATATGAAATTATCTTCATCTGTGAAGATGGATAGTTTAACTTCTTCCTTTCCAGTTTAGATGCCTTTTATTTGTTTCTTGGTTAAGTTCTATAGAATTTTCAGTACTGTTTGAATAGAAGTGGTGAAATCTTCATCATTGTGTTGTTGCTAATATTACAGGAGAATCTTTCACTCACTATTGAGTGTGATGTTAGTTGTGAGTTTTATCATAGTAAGGAAGTACCCATATATCACTGATTTGTTGAGTGATTGTATCATGAAATGGTGTTGAATTTATCATGTGCACTCCATCTTCATTTTTTAATGTTAATGTGGTATATTACATATATTATATTGAATTTTCTTACATTGAACTACCTTTGCATTCTTGGGAGAAATCCTACTTGGTCCTTTCCCTCTGCGTGTAATTCTCTTAAAGCCTGCTGAATTTTGATCTGCTAGCATTTAAGGAATTTTGCATCTGTATTTATAAAAGATATTGTCCTGTAGTTTTTTGTTTGCTTTTTTTTTTTTAATTTTTTCCTTGTAATGCCTTTGTCAGACTTTGTTTTCAGGGTAATACTGGCCTTATAAAATGAATTAGGAAGTATTCCCCTCTCTTCAATTTTTTGGAATAATTTGAGAAGGATTGCTGATAGTTGTTCTTTAAATGATTGGTAGTCTGCGCCAATGAAATGATATGGTCCTGGATTTTTCTTTATTGTAAGTGTTTTCTATATAATTGATAATAACGTCCCTACTATTTTTTCCTTTGTTGATCTAGCAATTGGTTTGTCAAATTTGATTCTTTTCAAAGAACCAGTTTCTAGTTTTGTTGATTTTTTTTGGTATTGTTTTTCTTTTCTCTGTTTAGTTTATCTCCACTCATTTCTTTTTCCCTTCCAATGTTGGAGATTGAACCCAGGGCTTTGCACATCGCTAGGCAAGCACCCCATCCCTGAGCTACACCAATCTCGAGCCCTTATTAATTTTTTTTTTTTTAATTTTAAGGCAGGGTCTAGCTAGGATGCCAAAGCTGACCTCAAACTTGTAATCTTCCTGCCTCAGGCTCCTGAATGGTTGGGATTTTAGGCATGCACCACTATGCCTGCCTCTACACTGTTCTTTGTTCTTTGCCTTCATTGTGGGTTTCATTTGCTGTTTATTTTCTAACTCTATCAAATATACAATTAGGTTATTAATTTGAGATCTTCTTTTAATGTAGGCTTTTATGTCTTTGAATTTCCTCTTAATAGTGCTTTAGTTGTATTTCATGTTATGGTATTCTTGTTTTTATTTGTCTTGGGGTATATTATAATATCTGTTGTGATTTCTTATTTGGCTCATTGGTTAAGACTGTTATTTAATTATATTTGTGAATTTTCCAGTTCTCTTTCTCTTACTTATTTCTACCTTTATTCTGTTGTGATTGGGTAGTGAAGATTCTTTGCATGATTTTCTATTCTTAAGAAACTATTCAAATCTGTGTAATGGCCTTACCTTTAGTCCTAAAGAATGTTCCATATGCACTTGAGAAGAATGCATATTCTGCTGTTGTTATGTGGAGTGTTCTATGTATATCTACTAGCTCTAATCCACTAGGTATATAGTGCTGTTCAAGTCTTCTGTTTCTTTATTGATCTTCTGTCTGGTTCTTCTATCCAGTATTGAAATGGGGTATTGAAGAGTCCAATTATAATTGTAGAACAATCTAGTCTTCTTCAATTTTATTAGTTTTTGCTTAATATATTTTCAGTTTCTGTTGCTAGATATATCTTTATAATTTGTATATCTGAAATGTACTGAACCTCTTATCAGTATATAATGTCTTTATTTCCTTTTACCTTTTTAAAATAATTTGTCTATTTTATCTAACAAAAACATAGCTGCCCCAGCTGTTTTGGTTGCTATTCTTACAGAACATCTTTCCATATTTTATTTTCAATTTCCTTGTGTCTTTGTATCTGGAGTGCATCTCTTATAAACAGTATATATGGGATTCAGTATTTTTTAAGTCCAGTATGCCAATCTCCACTGAAGAGTTTAATCCACTTGTATTTAGTGATTGCCAATAAGAAAGGACTTATGTCTTCCATTTAAGTTATTATTTTCATGTCTTGTTTCTTACGCCTTAGTTTATTCATTATTGCCCTTTTATGCATTTAGGTTTGTTTGTTTGTTTATTTATGGTAGTGTGCCATTCTGATTACCTTCTTTTTTCCTTTAATTTTTTTTAGTGGTTACCCCGGAGATTACAATTACAATATACTTGTAACAGCTGTTTGAATAATACCACCTTACTTCAAGGGTATAAACACTGCCCTATATATTTACATCTTTTCTTTATATTGTTACATATTATCTCTTTTTACTTTGTGTGCCCATTAACATTTATATGTGTTGGGTGCATGTGCCTTTTAAATCATATATTGAGAAAAATACGAAGAGTTAAAAACCAAAAGTATAATACTATTTTTATAACTACCAATGTAGTTATCTTTACTATTGATATTTTTTCTTATGTTCTTTCATTTTAGCCTGAAAGCCTTCCTTTATCATTTCTTATAGGGCAGGTCTGCTGGTAATAAACCTCCTCAGCCTTTATCTGGCAAGACTTTTCTCTATCATTTTTGGAGGTTGCTTTTGCTAAATATAGACATTTCCATTGAACATTGAACATTTTGTTTTTCTTTACATTACTACTACAACCTGGTTTCATAGTTTCTGATGAGAATTAGCTATTAATCTTATTGAGAAGCCCTTGGATGTATAAAATTGCTTCTTGCTACTTTCAATACTCTGTGTTTCTGCAATTTGAATATAGTATATCATTGTGGATCTTTTTGTGTTTATTCTTCTTGGATTTCTTTGAGATTCTTGGAAGTGTTTATTCATGTCTTCCATCAGAGTTGGGAAGTTTGGGGCTATTATTTCCTCAAAAAATTTTTTTGTCCTCATTTTCCTCATCTTTGTTTTGGAACTCCTGTGATGTGTATGATGGTACAGTGTGATGGTATCCCAAAGGTGTTTCAGGCTCTCTTTGTTTTTTTCTTCATTCTTTTTTCTATTCCTCAGATTTGAGGTTTTGAGTGTCTTATTTTCAAATTTGCTGACCCTTATTTCTGCCTGCTCAAATCTTGTCGAGTCCCTCTAGTGAATTTTCATTTCAGTTACTTGACTTTTTAGTTCTGAAAATTTTGTTTGGCTCCTTTTTATAATTTGTCTTTTACTGACATTCTGTTCATACATTGTTTTCCAATGTTTTTTTCAGCCTGTCCATGGAATTCTTTAGCTTTTTGAGCATATTTAAGAAAATTGACTTAATATCTTTTTAAGTAGTACTTTCAAATTCTGGGCTTCCTCAGGAATGGTTTCTGTCAAATCCTTTTTCCTTAGAATGGACCCGCTTTCATATTTGTGTGCTTTGTAATTATTTTTGAAACCTGGATATTTTGAATATTATAATCTGATAACTACAGAAGTAAGATTTTTCTATCTCTTAGGGATTGGTTGCAAGTTGAGGGCTCCTGCTGTCCATTTGTGACTTTTTTAAACTATTTTTGCAAACTGTATATTTCTTGTATGATTACTGAAGTTTCTATTATCTTTGTAGTCAGCCAATGTCCTGACAAAGATATCAGAATATCTGGTGGAAAAAAAAGTACATTTTCTTTAAATTTTGCAGTAGATGTGGATGGGTAAACCATTCACCACTACCCCTTTCTGCTACCAACAGTCCCTAGTGGACCTTAAAAAAGGCAAGCATCTGCATCTGTCCTGTCTCAGAGATTTGCCAGACTGACCAAAACATGCGACTGGATTTTTGAAGTACCGAAGTTTCCTGTTGCCTGCTCTAATACTAACTGCTCCAGGAATGCAGGCTGCCTATTTCCACTGCTGTGGCAAGACTGAAAAATGGGGAATGATGGCTGCTTGTTGCATATGTGATAAAACTCCTCCTTTATCAAGCAGTCTCCTAGTTATTTTAAGGGTCCAGTCGGGTTCTAGAGTTCCATGATAGTTGATTCTGGTCGTTTTCCCAGTTTACTGGTTGTTTTTGGTGGAGGGATCAACCTTAGCACTTCTTTCTCTGACATTTTGCATCTCAAGTGTTACAGTAGTTTTACATTGTCTTCCTTGTGTGGTATTTATGAATAGAGGAAAATCTTTGGTATGTTCTTTTTTTTTTCTTCTGGTTTTTGTGTTTAACTTCATATATCAGAGAAAAGGAATCAGCCTAAGATTTGCACACATAGAGGATTACAATTTCTAAGTGTAGGAAAAAACCTATAAGCATGATTGAAATTTTAATTTAGTGCTCTGTGTTTTATATAATTATTTTATGTCATACAAATAACAAGAATGTGTCTCTCATGAAGAAAACTCAGTTTTTTCTGTTACTGCTTATTCCATATGGTTAGCTTAAGTGTCCTAGGGAGTATTCAATATTATGGTTTCATCATTGTGGGAAAGATAATAGAATATTTATTAACATACCACTTAATGAGTTCACCTCATTTACAACAGGTTTCGTTTAAAACCAGAGTTGCTGCAGAAATGTTACAACAAAATAAAGCTATTTTCACTGAAAAATCCTGTTATTCCACTTGATATTTCAGAAAGAGTAACACCAGCAAGATTAAGTGGAAACATTAGTTTGCCGTTTTAGTCTTAGATTTTAATCTTAACTTTAAAATGCTCCATTTGTTTTACATGTGAATTTTGCTTATTTATGAAAAGGAATGTCATTAAGGCAGTTAAAACAAAAATAGTATGTAACCCTTTATTTTTTCCTTAAAGAATTAACAAAAAAATTTTTTAAAAGTATTTCAAAGACATAAGCAGTGGATTGATACTCTAATATGTCTTCTAACATGGGAGTTTGAATATAACAAATTTATGTACAAAGAGCTCGTTTCGAAAGTATCAAAAGGGCCACGATAAACACCTATTTTACAAATGAAGATCCATAATAGAGGATATAGTTTGGAAGGGTTGGCAGCTGTCTTTTTAAAAAACAGTATGTGCCTATGGATGTGTTTTTTTCCTACCTGAACTCAGTTGGCATTCAAGAATGGTTATCTATTTTTTGTAAATAAATAGGATAAAAAGATTAAAAAACATGAAAAATTTTAGCAGAGCATAGTGGTGCTTGCCTGTAATCCCAGCAGCTTGGGACTCTGAGGCAGGAAGATCACGAGTTCAAAGCCAGCCTCAGCAAAAGTGAGGTGCTAAGCAACTCAGTGAGACCCTATCTCTAAAATAGGGCTGAGGATGTGGCTCAGTGGTCAGGTGCCCCTGAGTTCAATCCCTGGTACAGAAAAATAAAAGTCCATGAAAATTTTTGTTAATTGTGTGGCAGATAATCCCAGAACAAGTTACCAATTACATTTAGAAATTCCTTTTATGCATTTGGGGTTGGGAACTGATTCTGAACATTATCTGATATCTATGTCTAACCTATATTACCTATATAGGTATCAATTCTTGCCAGCCACAGTGGTGCTTATTTGTAATCCCAGTGGCCTGGGGCTGAGGCAGGAGGGTTGCAAATTCAAAGCCAGCCTCAGCAACTTAGTGAAACTCTATCTCATAATAAAAAATAATAAAAAGAGCTGGGGATGTGGCTCAGTGGACAAGTGCCCCTGAGTTCAATCCCTGGTACAAAAAATATATATCTATATCTTATATATCTATACATAAATGAGTATGACTCACAGGCTCTTATCTTGTATCCTTTACTGCCCTTTTACTGTTTTTAAATTTAATCTCGCTATGATTAAAAAAAAGCTAGAGGTGTTTTGACATCTAGTAAAGCATAAATGTTGTTTTGCAATAAATACTCACAAAGCTCTTTCTGTGTACACACACACACACACACAACACACACACACACCCCTGCCTCTCATATGTGTAGATATATATAGGTGTGTGTATATACGTGGAGTTTATATATACACATAGGCTATCATATATATATGCATATATATATAAGTGCTATGAGTAAAAACTTAAAGAGGGAAGGACATTTATGCTAAAATATTAACATTTATAATAGTGTACTATGTAGTTAAGTCTTTAAAATATTAAAGCAAAACAGTTGTGGAGCTTTTCTTTAGGGTTCATTTTAAATTGCAGCATGTTAATTTTTTTTTTTGTACGGAGGATTGAACTCAGGGGCACTTGACCACTGGGCCACATCCTCAGCCCTATTTTTTGTATCTTATTTAGAGACAAGGTCTCACTCATTTGCTTAGCGCTTCTCTTTTGCTGAGTCTGGCTTTAAACTTGCAATCCTCCTGCTTCAGCCTCCCGAGCTGCTGGGATTACAGGCATGTGCCACCGCGCCCTGGGGCAGCATGTTAATTTTAAATGTGAAAATAGCTTTTTAAGTGGCATGAATTAAACATAAAACTAACTTAAACATTCACCACAAATCACCTTATTAACCATTCTGGTTGCATAGAAATAATAGTAAAAAGAGTCTAACTATCTCAGAAAAATATTTCTGTTCAACTAAATAAAATATTTTAACCAAACTCTTAAGGCTCTTTATTTTAGGAAATCAGTAATTTAACACTGCCTTTTAAAAATACGAAATGTCAAAAATTAACCTTAAAGCTAATATAAATAGCTGCTGCTTCCCAAAAAGTGTTTTATTTTAGCATTGTATGTTTTGTTCTCAGCTAATGAAAATAAAGTTAATAAATTCTAATTAAAGATAATTAGAAAAATTTTCAGTGACTTTGATTTGGAAATACTTTTTCGTTAACAATGGTTTGGGTTTTGGTAATGAAATTCTTTACCATCAGTGTTTATTAATCATTGTTATTTTAAAAGATCATGTAAGATAATAATAGAACCTTTTTAAAAATGATCCCATTTAAATGAAATATCTAGAGTACACAAATCCAGAGACAGAAAGTAAATTAGTAGTTGCCATTTGGAAGGTGAAATGGGGAGTATTAATGGGTAGAGTTTCTTTAATCATTTTTTTTTGTAGTTGTAAATGGACAACATAACCTTTATTTTATTTGCTTATTTTTGTATGCAGTGCTAAGAATTGAACCCAGTGTCTCATGCATGCTAGGCAAGTGCTCTGCCACTGAGCCACAGCCCTAGCCTGAGAATAGGACCTTTTTGAATATGTGTTTTTATTTGAAAATTTTGTAGTCTGGTGTAGCTTTTATAATGAAATATTTTGGTCTTGCTTTTATGAATTAAAAATGTCTTTCTTATTTCTGACAGTCAAAATATTTTAAAAGTTATTTTATAGACCAGAATTTCCTATACTCTTTGATGATAAGTGTGTACTGTTCTGAGTTATAAATAAATAGAACAATACCTAAAATACACAGTTGTTGAAATACACTGCATGAAGCAAAGGTTAAAGTTTGTCATTTTTTTTTTTTGGTACCCACTTAAAACCACAAAGATATACTTGATGCTGTATATCAGCAAGTTTAATAGAAGTGTAATGTGCACCCCATATATAAGTTAACATTTTTTGATGGCATATTTTTAAAAAGTTTTTTTAAAGATGGATTTAATTTAGTAATATGTTTTACTTAAATATATCTAAATATAGATATATATGTGTAATATATAATATATAAATATGTTTTATTTAAATATATCTGAAGTATCTTTTCAGCATTATCAGTAGAACAATTAAAATTAAAATTAAAATTTTGTGAGATAATAAATGCTTATTACTATCTAAGCCACTAAGCATTTAGTTTTTAAAAAGTACATTTGACGTGTACTATCTTAACCATTTTTGTGCTTAGTTCATTAATATGAAAATAATTCATATTGTTTTGCAACCATTAACATTATCCATCTCTTAGAACTTTTTTTATCTTGTAAAACTGAAGATCTATACCTGGTAATCAATAATTCCCATTCCTTTCCTTCTTCCTGCAATTACCATTTCTGTTTTCTTTTTTTATGATTTTGATGACAATTATTGAGTTATTTTATGTTCTTTTTTCTTACTAAGTCTTTAAAATTTATTGTATATTTTACGTTTATGGCACAACTCACTTTGGACTTACCACTTTGCAGGTGCTCATTAGCCACATTTGGCTATTGGCTGCTATTTCAAATAGCCATACTCTAAGCTATACTGTATACTGAATCCATATATAATTGATCTGTTAGTATATGAATCAATTCTTTAATTTAAACATTTCTGTTTTATTTTAAGTTTATTCTTATTTGTTATCTAGAACAATAAGCAGGCCCAGTTTTCAAAAATTTTGAAATAGGCAGGTCCCAATTTTAAAAAATTTTACTCACAGATTCCAAAATGAAGTCTATATAGTTGATTAGACATCAGTAACCATATGACTGTGTTTGAGAAGGTTGCTAAAAAGTTGGTTATGAGCCACCAGCTCTTAGGAGTTTTGGGCAATATAGATTTTTTGAAGAGTATGTTGGGGTTGACGCTATTATTATGCTTAATGACTTGCTAGAGGGACTTTCTTTAGTGTAAAGTCTTAAATAAGAGTAGGTAAGAGTGAAATAGCTCAGTTTATCCTAAATATCTAGTATATTTAAATGAATGGCATTTAACAGTAGTTGTGAGATAGCATTTAGGACAACCCTGCACTCAACAGGTTTCTTTGTTGGATTGAACTTTTGATTTCGTTGACTACCACCTGACTTAGTAAAATACCTGTGTTATCTTAACAATCCACATCAAAGCCTCCATTTTTGCCTATGGTAGAGTAAGATGTAGAAGACTAAAGCCTCTGCTGAAACTACTGGAAGTGCTAGGTAACTAAAATCATTTTGAAGGCATTGTAGAGCTGCTTGAGTTATGTCTAAGATTCAAGAGAAGGGAGACAGACACATTCTGTATTGGGGTTTCTCTTGTGTTTTCTAACTCTTAAGCTGTGTAGAGAAAAAGGATAAAAGTTGAATAGGGCATAAAAGATAAGCAAAAAGCAACTGGAGACGTTGCATGGAGCTTTTGATAGTTTGACGTCCTGGCGTAAGTTTACAGCTGGAATCTGTTGAAGGGCTGTATCATAAGAGTGAGGACAAACCATAGGTAGGTCAATCTTTTTTTTTTTTTTTTAATTTTTTTTTTTTAGTTGTTGATGGACCTTTATTTTATTCATTTATTTATATGTGGTGCTGAGAATTGAACGTAGTGCCTCACACGTGCTAGGCAAGTGCTCTCTACCACTGAGCCACAACTCCAGCCCCGGTCAATCTTTATTGTAGTGTTACAACTCAGTCTCAAGCAATCTTTGTTCCTGTTTGGACTGAGTTGATCTGTTTATCTCCTACTTTGCCTGCCTGCTAGAAAAGAATTAAATTCTCTTTGGAGGAAGGTAACAGCATCCAGAACCTCTACATTTTTTTCTCCATAGGCATTCATAAAATCATGCACATACAGTGCTTGGCAGTCAGTAAAAAATTGCTAGGTATACAAGACCAAGAGAAAAAAATGAAGAACAGGAACAGATCAAAGCATCAAAATAGTATTCATACAGATTACACAGACTTGGGAGTTACAGGCAGAGGCATTAAAACACAATAACTAGTTATGAAAATACATACTGTGATTGAGAATTTCACTAGAGAAGTGAAAAGAATTAAATGGAAATTCTGAAACTGAAAAAATGTAGTAGCCAGAATTAAGAACCGAATAGATAGGTTTAATTGCAGGTTAGACAGTTAAAAAGAGGAATAGTAACCTAAAAGGTAAATTAATAGAAAATATTCAGCAGAATGTATTTGTCATTTTGGTGTTATGACCAAACCAAGCTAAGGTATGGAAGTTTTTCAATAATTCATCAAAGTCCCTCTCCTGTTTTAGAGCTCAGGAGTGAAAAGAGTCTGTATTACAGTGTAATTGTAATTCTTGCTATTTTAATGTGTGTGATTTTATATTTTTATTGTAGTGTTTATTTTTTAAAATATAGTAAATGTGTAAATAACATGGTGGTAAGGTACAAAATTATTACTACTTACAGATTTGTACTTGATACCCTCCATTCAGCTTCTGAGCAAACAGTTATTACATGATTAATATCTTATGCAGAAAACTCAGCTATTTAGAATGAGAAAATAAGCAAAACACAGACAGAAATTAAACAAACAGGTGGATGGTAAAACATATATTTTAGCATAAAGGAGTTTATAAGGCCTTTACTCTTAAGGATAATGATTATAGTTTATAGGGCCTTTAGTCTTACTAAGGATAATGGTTATAGTTTTAATGGTGATCTGGTAAACCTGCTCATTGCAAGTCAGAAAGTAAATCAAAAGAAATGATGGGTAAATTGTTGAAGAATTGGATTTGGCAGCAAGTACTTTGTTTCCTCATTTGTAAGACTCCACAGTGGATTGTATCATTTATTTATGTGCCTATAAGAAAGAAAAAAATGCTCTTAATTACATTTTGACATCCCATTAATTGTGAAATACACCCTGGTTTCAGAGATGTTATAATGTGGAGGATAGTCAATGGTAATCCTGTTTTTAAGTCTTAATTCTATTGTTTGTTATTTGTCTGACTTGGACCCTGGAACTTCTTTGAGAATTTTTCCTAATATATGACAATGGGATGTACAATGTCAAACATTATTCTTTTTTAAAATATTTTTTATTTGTTGATGAACCTTTATTTATTTTTTTCATTTATTTATATGTAGTGCTGAGAATTGAACCCAGTGCCTCATGCACACTAGGCAAATACTCTGCTACTGAGCCACAACCCCAGCTCCCAAACATTATTCTTTACCTTCCCTCTTTACCTCTCCTAACCCCTGGTTATATATGAAGATATCTGCTGACTGGTTCCTATATGATTGTGATTTATAGGGATAGAACATAAGCATCAAAATAATATTGATATTTTCATTGTTGAATTTTAGAAAGTACATTTTAAGAAAATTTCCAGTCCTTCTAAATTTTATTATTATGTTTGAATTCTTTTTTTTTTAGTTGTAGATGGACACGATGTCTTTATTTTATTGCTTTGTATGTGGTGCTAAGGATTGAACCCAGGGCCTCACGCAAGCGAGGCAAGCTCTCTACTGCTGAGCTACAATCCCAGCTCCTGAATTCTGTTTTTTACTGTGTAGAGTTCCTGCTTTTCTGTTGATGCCAAACAAATATAGCATTAATTAGTAGATGCATCTTTTTAAACAAAAGGTTGGGCTTCGCGATGTTTGGTAAACTAAAAAATTCCTCAATTATATTCCAATTTTGAAGATTCCCAGTAAACCCAGAATGACTTTTTTTTTCTTGGGCAGTAAAATGTCATTAACTTTACTTTTGTGTTCATTCTTTCAGGATTTTTCAAGCCACATTTAATTGATAGGATGAAAAAGTTTAAGAGAAGGCTATCCCTCACTCTTCGAGGAAGCCAGACTATTGATGAATCATTATCTGAATTAGCTGAACAAATGACTATTGAAGAAAACAGCAGCAAGGATAATGGTAAATATTTGGGATGGAGGAGATGCTCCCCCATTTAATTACTTTATAAACAATGTCAATTTACTGTTAAATACAATCATAATAATGTCCTTTTATTTCTGTCTCATTCCTTGGTGTTTTAGGAAACAGAGGATTGTATAACTTCTTATACTTGCTTACTGGAATATTCTATTCCACTTTCACTCCAACATTGTTACTATGCCTATCTCAAGCCATAATGAATTATTCCATCCCACATTTCTGTTTTTTACTAGTTCATAAATAAAGAATATAGTATATAATATTATCCTAATTGTTAAATAACTATTTTTAAATTAACATTTAAATATTTTTGCTATTCTTGTAACCTGAATTAATACAGCTTAAAAATTCATAGAAGGTTTGTGAAATTTGTTTGTGGTCTCATCATGGTTTCCTAACATTCTATATGCATATTGACTATCTACTAAATTATAAGGTTCATCATGAGTAAATTTTATTGTTTTTTTAATTTTATGTTTACCACAAAAATCTATCTATAGTATTGAGAGTACTTACAGCTGGTAGGCATATAATGTTTCATGCATTTGATAGTCTTTTTTACAATTCAAAGTAGTAGTACACAGATTAAATAATATAAAATAAAGAACTTGTTGAAGTGAATGAATTAAAATGTAAACTCAGTGACATTTTTAGAACAAGGCTACATATTCAAAATGAAAATAACCCTAGGAATGTTATGATTACCAGAAAGGAGCTTACATGAATGGCTGCCAGTGTGTCATGATATGCAGACTATCTGGCAAGCCTTCCTTCACTGTGCAGACATTCTGCTGTTAGAGATTTGTGGCAGTAGGTAAAAACATGAACACCCTCACCCCTCCCATTACATGTAATGCTTGTGTTGTGAGAGAGGGAAAGGTATAGTGGAAAAGGCTCTGCACTTTAAATTACAAGTCACGGGTTGGGATTTAATATACTGAAACATTTGGTTGGATAACCCCAGGTAAGTCATTTATTCTACCAGGGCTTCAGATACCTTATTTCCTTTCCTCTGAAGGGCCATTATTTACTCAAGGATACCCATATTGTTGGCAGAGCCAATACTCTACAGCCTAGGTTTCTTTGCTTCAAAGTTTACACCATTGTATCTATTCTTCCAGACCGCCTAGGTTCTGCTGAAAGTTCTTTGATATCTACTTGTTTGATTTTTATGTGGGGCAGGAGAGAGAGGCTAGTAGGAAATTTAAAATAATAATTAAGGTATAGTTATATGTAGGAGGGGAAAATTTTGCCTTTGTATCAAATGCCAAAATTTATTTTATAATCTTCTATTTTTCTTGCAAGACAATATCTGCTAGATACCTGAAGCAAAATTTTCTTTCAGAAACCCACTGAATTCTTGGTATTAATTAAATCCAATGTATTTGGGGTTTTTTGGTTTGTTTATTTGTTTTTTTGTATTTTGGTACCAAGGATTGAACCCAGGGGTGCTTCTTTACCACTGAGTCACATTTCTATCCCTTTTTAAAATTTTGAGACAGGGTCTTCTTAATTTGCTTAGGGTCTCGCTAAATTACTTAGGACCTTACTAAATTGCTTAGGCTACCTTTAAGCTTGTGATCCTCCTACTTGAGCCTCCTGAGCCACTGGCATTACAGGTGTGCACCATCATGCCCATCTCAGTGTGTTCATTTTTATGATAGAAGAGTCTTAGCTGGGCACGGTGGTGCACGCCTGTAATCCCACCACTTTTTTTTTTTTTTTTAAACATTTATTTTTTTAGTTGTAGGTGGACAGAATATCTTTGTTTTTATGTGGTGCTGAGGATCGAACCCAGTGCCTCACGCGTGCTAGGCAAGCACGCTACCACTGCGCCACAATCCCAGCCCCTAATCCCACCACTTTGAGAGGCTGATACAGGAGAATCCCAAATTCAAAGCCAGCCTCAGCAATGGCGAGGTGCTAAGCAACTCAGTAAGACCCTGTCTGTACATAAAACACAAAATAGGGCTGGGGATATGGCTCAGTGCTCAAGTACCCTGAGTTCAATCCCTGGTACCAAATAAATAAATAAATAAAAAGAGTCTTGCCATTATGTTTGCCAGTGATATTCAGGAATAAAATAAGCACAATATACATCTTCATGGGTGGTTTCTGGGACACATTTGTGTGTAGGGGGTGGGTAGTGCTGGGAATTGAACCCAGAGTTACTCTACCATTGGACTGTATCCCCAACCCTTTTACTAGCCTTGGACTTGGTGATCCTCCTACTTTAATTGCCCAGGTAGTGGGGATTATAAGTGTGAGCCACTACATCTGAGTAGGATAATTTTTTTTTTTTGGTACCAGGGATTGAACCCAGAGGCGCTTAACCACTGGGCCACATCCCCAGCCCTTTTTATTTTTTATTTCGAGAAAGGGTCTTGGTTAGTTTCTCAGGGCCTCACTAAATTGCTGAGGTTGGATTTGAATTCACAATCCCCCTACCTCTGCTGATCCTCCTGCCTTAGCCTGCTAGCCGCTGGGATTACAAGCATGCATCATGACATTTGACTAGGACATATTCTTAATGAGTATTTGACTACAAGACAAACCTCTTTTATAAAAAAAACTATGACTCAAAGAAAATGAACTACTTTTTTTGCGAGCCAGTTAATAATTGCATATTTTCTGAAATATGTTAGTATTATTTATTAAAACATACGTCATTTATAACCTGATGAAATGTTTAAAATACCTAATTGTTTTCATGACAGATAGTAAAAAAGAAAAATTAGAAACTTCGTTGAATTTCTTCTTGACTACACTTACTTGAAATAATACTTTTCAGACATCACAATAGACATTGCAGAGATTGCAGGTAGCATGGACTACCACAATCTGGTATTGCTTATTCCCTTGCTTTCATTAATAGCTTTGACAGAAATTCCACATCTTTTTGGTCAGTGTCTGATAATTGCTTCCATCACATTCTTTCCTTATGGAGTTTAGGTTTGTTGTTGTTGTTAGATAAAAAATTATTTTACACTAAACAGAAATGTAGAATATATGTTTTTTAAGGTACTTGCAAGCATAGAGAAGTCTGAGCACATTAGATTTTTTAAGGGTTTAATTTTTTAAAAATTGTCAAAAGTGAATTCATACCATTTTCTCAAAAAATTAAATATAAAATTATTATGTGAACCCGCAATTCTGTTCCTAAGGTTATACTCAAAAAAGTTGAAAGAGGTTTTCAAAGTCTTGTCCACATTCTTTGCCACTTCTAACTAAATAATTTTAAGTATTATATTTTAGAAATGTTTCTGCTTGGTAATAGGCCTGTGATTGTTTAAAGATTCGTTATATTAAAAATCTCAAATTTGAGGCAATAATTTCAGGGTCTCTTTATTGATGATACTTAAGTACTTTTGTGTAATTCACTAATTGACACACCTTTTTAGATGTCTAGTAATAGGGATATAAATTCGTTTAGGCCAGGATTGTATCTTTTATATTCTATAGCATGCTTAATCATAAGGCACATACTGGGTAGTTAATACATGGAGGAGTAGAATGTAAACAATCTTGAGATATGTTAAAATCAGCAAATGGATAAAATGATTACATTAGTTTTGTGATTATTAACCAATTTTTATTACATGAGAAAGGGGTAGGTAAGTTATTAAACCAACTTAAAATATTAAATATTTTTATAAATATTTTTTCATAGAAATTATTGAAACTCTACTGCTTTGTATGGATAATCATAGAAGTGAGGTTAAATGTAATGATCTGTTACAACTTTTGTTTTCTGCTTTGCTTTCTCAATCCTTCTCATGTGATCCTGAATCTTGGGCTGATGATGGAATGATTTTCAAAATCTGTGAACCACAGAGCCTATAGTGAAGAATGGCAGGCCTCCAACGTCTCACAGTATGCATTCCTTCCTCCACCAGTACACGGGGTCTTTCAAGAAACCCCCATTGCGGAGACCCCACAGTGTTATTGGAGGAAGCCTTGGGTCCTTCATGGCAATGCCCAGAAATGGAAGCAGATTAGGTAATTTGGTTATTTGTCTATTATATCTAACTTTCTGATTGTAGAACATGTATGTTGTTAGCCAGCCTTTATTATCTGATTTTTCTTTGCCAGTTAAAAAACAAGAGTAGGGAGGACAGCAGAAAAAGAGAAGAGTATTGAGAGAGTATTGTTGACACTACAGAGATGTAATATTTGAACACCTGTCCATCAAGAAGGAAACAAATCCCATAAGAAGGAGATACAAAATTTGAAAATGAATGGCAGTTTAGGATGGTGCAAATTTAGGATCATACCTCAGTTACTCTTGAAATAATCACCATAGACTTTTACAATAATCATATCATCACCTGAGTTGTTACTCCTTTATTACTATGTGCTTTTAAACATCTAGGAAAAAAATATATATCTGAAAATTTGTTTATTTTGTGTCTACTTCCCTGATCTTTTTTGGTAGTCTCTTTTTTAAAAATCATATTTGATTTTTAAAATCATTTTAAACATAACAATTAAAAAAATTTATTTTTGTGGGTACTGGGAATTAAACTCAGGCACACTTGACCACTGAGCCACATCCCCAGCTCTATTTTTTTTTTTTTGGTACCAGGGATTGAACTTGGGTACTCAACCACTGAGCCACATCCCCAGCTCTATTTTGTGTTTTTATGTAGAGACAGGGTCTCACTGAGTTGCTTAGCACCTCGCCCGTTGCTGAGGCTGGCTTTGAATTTGCAATTCTCCTGTCTCAGCCTCCCAAAGTGCTAGGATTACAAGTGTGAGCCACTGCGCCCGGCTCCCAGCTCTATTTTGTATTTTATTTAGAGACAGAGTCTCACTGAGTTGCTTAGCGACTCACTTTTGCTAAGGCTGGCTTTGATCTTGCAGTTCTCCTGCCTCAGCCTCCTGAGCCACTGGGATTACAGGCGTGCAGCCACCGCACCTGGCTAAACATAAAAATTTCATTGTTTCATTAGATAATATTTACTAAAGTTCCTGAACATTTTATTTTACTGCTTGATTTATTTCTTGCCATGGCAGATTATTTCCTGAGGTGTTTCATGAATTTTGGGAATATGAACTTATCTACAGTTTTTAATCTATGGGTAACGTGTGTAGCCTTTATCTGTGTAGGTGTAATCCTACAGAATGGTGTGTTGCAGTCAGCTCACTGGTTCATGAGAGATGTTTCTTAAATTTTCAGCAATTTTGCCTGTTAAACATGGCTATTATTAGTTTTTTAATTATATAAACAATTAAGGTAAATTCAAAAACAAAGTAATGAATACTCAAAAGTCATTACTTTCTAATTGTTCTACTACTTTTTATTATTATCTATGTGGTAAGAATTCCTTCTGTTGTAGCTTTATAGTGAAAATACTATGTAATGGTGTGCTACTGCACGTTTCTTCCCATTGTTACACATTCAATGTCATATTGGTAGCTTGAAGCCTGCTATGGAGGATTATTTGCCCCAGGGAATCAGAAAACACTACAGGTTAGGGCTTGGCTTATTGTTTGTTGCTCGTCTAAATCAGGGGCTTGTTAGTATGTTTTTTAGGTTTTGTGGACTATAGACTCTGTTGCATATTCTTTTTCTTTGATTAGTAATCTTAAAAATGCAACAAAGCCAAACCAAAAGCATTTTTAGTTCAGGAAACATACAAAAACATCCATTCTTGTTCTAGACTCTAGATTTAAGAAAGTGATGTTGAAAGTATTAGCAATGCAGATGAAATTTAAGTTTACTGAACCTGGCACAAAAATTGAGTAAGTAAGTGTTCTTCTGATTCTCAAGAACTACCTGATTCATCAAAGAAATCTCTTACCCCATTTACAAATTAGTAAAATTCTGACATAAGCCTTCATTGTTTTACTTTTGTCTTGATGGAATCAATAATACCAACCAGCAGTTGTGTTTGAATTATACTTGTTTGTTAATGACGTAGTTTCTTGGTTGAGTCAAATAGTTTTTATTCATAATTGAGATTACCAAACTTTTTTTGTAGTTCTTTCACAAGAGTTAGGTGTTTGGTGAGGTCTCAACTTCAGGTTAGATACCCAGGGTTTCCACCTTTTATCCCAGTTTGCACTTAAACGCAAGCACTTCCCTACCAGTCTCAGTAAAAGTGACAGTCAGTTTATGCTTCAGAGCTTTTCCCTTTCAGTACTCTCTTTGTTGAATTTCTTTCCTGGATATTACCTATACATTCTTGCAAACCCAGCTATACATACATATTTTAAGCATTATATTTTGGTCTACATTTCCTTGAGGAAGGAAAGTTTTCAAATTTTGCTAGAAATGGAAAGCATGGTTAAATTCTTTAACATTTTTTAAGTGTGACAGAAAAGAATTTATGACCTTAGATATGCCTGGTATCAAATTTTAAGAGATTAGTATTCCTAATCTATTGATTTTTGCTGACAAGTTAATTTTTTGTTCAGATCTCAACATAAGATTTTTCCAGAATCTCTTTAAAATAGACATGTATTCCATTATCATTTGCAACTGCTTATGAATATAAATTGGAATTTTCTTAGTATTGAGTTACCAAGACAAAAATACAGAAACAAAGTAAAATCTAATATTAATTTGTTATGAAACGCTTGCGTTTAATTTTTAAAGTCCTATTTTTAAGTAACTATTGTTCATTTAAAGTTTAAATGTACATTTCCAGTCTGTAATTTTTATTCAGCTCTTGATAATGACTTGAATGCTAGTTCTTTCATAATTTTTCATAATCCAGGAGTGTAAAAGGATTTCTTAGTACTATTTGAAGATATTTTAATGTTTTGATCTCTTCACTACGCACCTATGTACTTGACTGTAAAACACCTTAATGCTCTGATTTTTGTATGTTGTCTGTATGTTACCTGTAATGATAATTAATTATATAGTAGGATAAAATATACTTTAAGTTAAATATTGTCTCACTTTCTGATATAGATATTGTTCACGAAAATTTAAAAATGGGATCAGACGGTGAGAGTGACCAAGCTTCTGGGACATCATCTGATGAAGTCCAGTCACCTACAGGTGTTTGTCTCAGAAATCGTATACATAGACGGATCTCAATGGAGGTAACAATTTAAAATATATAAATATACCTTTGTATGTGTGTGTATGTAAATAAACACATACATATCAAACAAATAAATACTCATTTGAAAATTTTCATGAAGGTAAATGACACCTATAAGAGAATTGTTTCTTTATATCAGTGAGTTGTATTCTGAATATTTCTTTTTTTAAAATTGTTATCCCAAGACAAGTATACATTGATTATAGTGTTCTGCATTCTACAAAACATTCATTTTTGGTTCCCTGTTGAAGGAAAAGTGAATTTTTTAAAAATTCCAGAAATCTGGAATGACATCATTCTAGATGACATTAGCAAAGTCTTCTTTTCGGAAAATATTATTTCATTTATATCTCTTTGAGATTCATTTGGATACTTCAGATTTTAAGAGAGAAAAATAAAATAGACACCAAATTTTTTTCCTTGCTTTATAAGTTAACAGTATCATTTCCTTTGTCATTTATTATACCTACAAATCCCTATAGTAATGTAAATTATTTCTCCACATAAGTTATACAACCCATTTCCCTTTCTTTATCAGTGTTATAACTTTGAAGACAGAAGTTATGACTATCATCATTTCAGTATGTACTGTACATTAAGATTTTTTTCTGCAAAAAAAAAATGAAATGTTTTAAAATAGAAGTTTTGTTTTTTTCATTGCTTTCAAGACAATGATAGAGTATCTGTCCTGTTGGTTGATTACATTTTTATTGTTAAAAGATGGTTTCTGAATGAGTTAAGGAAAACAGTACCAGTTTTCTATGTGATGAATTAGCACTTTCAACTCTTGAGATCAGCTTGGTATTTGTATAATTGTATAGATATATTACAATAATAATAAAAATATTCCTTATTTTTTTTCATAAATATTCCTTATTTTTTTTCATTATTTATCATGCGTTTAAAATATTTTAGCATTAGGGTCTATATCTAGACTGTCTAATTCTTTCATTGAGTTATAGATTTCGCCCCCCGTAGGTGACATGCTATAGATTATATAATTTTTTTTAGTTTAATTCATTTCAGTATTTAGAAAAATTTGTTTCTTTATTCCTCCCCCTTGCACACATATACACATGATCTATTTCTGATTTATTATGGGTCAACTGATGATTCCAACTTTACAATGGTGAAAAGTCAGTACACATTCAGTAGAATCCTTACTTCAGATTTTAAATTTTAATTTTTTTTCCCCTGGCTAGCAATATGCAGTATAATAATACTTTGTGATACAGTATCACAGCTCCCAGTTAGCCATGTAGTCAGAGGCTTAAACAGTGTTCTGTGTTGCTAAACTGTGATGTTTAGTGAATTAGGTATATTTAAATGCATTTCCAACTTAATGATATTTTCAATGTAGAATTGATTGATTTATAAGACCATAACCCCATGGCAAGTTGAAGAGTTCTGTGCTTTTATTCCATATTTTTGGATTTTTGTTTTTTATTTCTCTAGATGAGTTTTAAGCATTTCGTTTTGTTGTAAAAATAATCTTGGGATTTGTTTTGGGTTATATAAAATATTAAAATTAATATGGTGAGAACCAATATTTCATTGTTTAGTCTTACCATTTAAAATATTGTATATCTACATTTAAGTCTTTTATCTCTCAGTTAATATTTATATAGTTCCTTTACATCTCTTTTGTTTTTCATGATTTTATTATAAAAGGATTTGTGATAAATTATTTTAATAGAATTTATATTTCCTGATGGGGAAAAAGGCAAGTTTGTCTTTGAAGTTTATCTCATTTCACATTTTATAGTTACATGAAATAGAATGACTTTTAGTTCTATTAACAGTAATAAGAAAATATTTTAATTTTCTTTTTGCCATGTTGTATGTAAAATCAGTAATACTGTCTACTTGTTTAATTATTTAAATTGATCATATGTTGTGGTATCTGCTTATTCCTATCATATAGCATAATAATTTCAAGATAAATTTACTAATGAAATGACTCCAAAATAACTGGGTCCATTTTGTTTTAAATCATTTCTGTAACACTGCATTGTATACCTTTGCTTACAGTAGTAATAAATATTTTTGCCTTCAATATATATAATCAATGTAGGTAACTTTGCAACTGCAATAAATTTTACTAGTTATTGCTGAAAAATAATATACTGAAGCCCATGAATCAAAAGTCAAATGCCCTGTCTTTTGGTTTTGATGACCTACTTTTTTTTTTCTTTCTTTCTTTCTTTCTTTCTTTTTTTTTTTTGTAGGATTTAAATAAACGGTTATCCCTACCTGCAGATATCAGAATACCTGATGGATATCTGGAAAAGTTGCAGATCAACAGTCCACCATTTGATCAACCAATGAGCCGAAGGTCTCGTAGAGCTTCCTTAGTAAGTTTTTGGTCTCCTGAACCTACACCATCAGATCTGATTTTTCTGTTCTCTGAATGTAAACATTTTAATTTTTTCTCTTTTGGCAGTTACGGGAATTAAATCCAGGAATTTGCACATGCTAGGCAAGCTCTGCCAATGAGCTAAAAACCCAGCCCTTAACTTAAATTTTATATATATAACATTTAAATAGCTAAACTTTATTATGTTACCTTCTGGGTTTTCTCATTTTCTATTCTTAAGGGTTTATTGGAACCCCCAACATGCATGCATGTTGGAATAGGATTTAAGCTATGTTATATGTATTTTTTTAATTTTATTGATACATGATAGATATAGAGAATATGTACTACATATACCTTCTTAGATGTACTGTACTAGATACAATAAACATATGTTAATATATACTAGATTATCCAGTGAAATACTCAAAGCATCCCCCTATAAGTCAGTGAATATTTGCAGTGTAAACATACCTGTATATAAATAGTACCCAGTTGAATAAAATATGAAAAATCCCAGAAACCCCCTTCTGTTATCTTTCTTTTCATTTAATACCTCTTAAATATAGCCATAATCCCTGCCTTTTCATACCAAAGACTAGTTTCACCCATGTGTCACACTGTTTTGATCATATTATCTTTGTGTTTTAATATCTGGAACTTCCTTATTCTCATATGTACACATTATTAATTATTTTTAAAATGCTTAATCATTTCTGATTATTCTTATTTAAAACGCTGGAGTTTGTGTAATTGAGTACAGAAATATACTAAATTTTACAAAACATGGAAATGTATATTTATAGAGTGGCATACATATGTACACACACATACTATATGCTCTGTATCTCAATATGTATGAAAGTATATAGTATGCATTTTTGTGGTTGGTTCCTTTTGCTGTGTTAAGTTTGTGAGTTTTATCTATGTTGTTGCATATAGTTATAGTTCATTTATTTTTGTTGCATGGTGTTTTACTGTATAAGTATATTGTACTTTTTTAAGTGCATTGTGCTTTTTCCATGCCATTGATGGGTATTTTGCTTTTACTCAGTTTTTTGACTATTATTAAATAGTGCTATCACCATTCCTGTGCATGCTTTTTGGTTAACATAGTAAACACTTTATACCTAGGAGTAGAATTATTGGATCATATTTTATATATATATATATTCAGCCTTCCTAGAAAACATCAAAACAATTTTCCAGAGTGGTTGTACTAATTTATACTTTCATCATCAATGTATGATAATTCTGATTACTCTTCTCACCAATTTTTGAGGCTTTTTCTTTTTTAATTTTAACTTTTCTGGTAAATAATGGTCTTTCATTGTGGTTTTATTTTGCATTTCATTGACTAAATTGAACACTTTTAAATATGTTTGTTGGTCATTTCGGTATCCTTTTTTGTAGATTAATTGCCCGGGTCTGTTGTCTGTTTTCTACCTTTTCCTTACTGATTTATAGGAATTCTTTACATTCTACATGAAGGAACTTTGTCAGCTTTATGTCTTCTAAACATCTTCTAGTTTGTAGCAATTGCCCCAGCACTTATTATTGAAAGGACAGCTTTTCCTATTGCACTTGGATCTTTGACATAAGTTTACGTGATTGTATATTATGTCTTCTGGATGACTACAGTCTTCTACTAGAAATACTTATAAAGTGTTGTAAAGAATAAAGTGGGCAGCAAGTAAATTGTCTGCAAATTGTAAGTCTTGAGAGGAGGAAGCACTTGAGATGGCTCTAGAAATTGGTTAAGAATTTGTCAAGTTAAAAATGAGTCTATGGGGCTGGGGTCGTGACTCAGTGGTAGAGCGCTTGCCTCGCATGCATGAGGCACTGGGTTCAATTCTCAGCACCACATATAAATGAATACAAATAAAGGTCCATCAACAACTAAAAAATAATAATAAAAAAGAATATTTGTTAAAAAAAAATGAGCCTATGAACGAAGAACATTCTAAGCAGAGGAATTTTCATGTACTAAACTCAGAGATAGGAATGTATATGTTATGTTATGGAAATTGTAATGGATACGAAGGGTCAAAATATGTAATAATTTATTTTAAAAATAGGGTTTGAGCTGGGCACGGTGGTGCATGTCTGTAATCCCAGCACTTTGGGAGGCTGAGACAGAATCACAAGTTCAAAGCCAGCCTCAGCAACAGTGAGGCACTAAGCAACTCAGTGAGACCTTGTCTCTACATAAAACACAAAATAGGGCTGGGGATGTGGCTCAGTGGTCAAGTACCCCTGAGTTCAATCCCTGGTACCAAAAAATAAAAAATAAAAAATATAAAAAAATAAAAATAGGATTTGAAAGGATAGGATGGTCCAGATTATATAAATATTAGATGTCAAGTTGATGAGTCTGAACTTCATCCTGTGTAATCAAAAGTATTTATTTAAATAGGCTGGCATGATCACATTTTTGTTTCAAATAATAGCTTCAGGAAAAGTATAAACAATGAATTAGAGAGAGACAGATGAGGCATGGAGATGAATTAGGAATTTATTCAAAATTAGGGATGATGTGGTAGTCATATGGAAATAGAAAGTAGAACACAGACTCTAGGGATCATGTAGAGAGCAAATAGACAGGACCTGGTACCCAGTTGAACTTTGTGTCTGAGGGAGGAACAATTGATGATGACTTCTGAGTTTCTCACAGATGTTTCATCTCCTTTCATATATTATATCATGGAATTTTTTATTCACAAAAGCTTCTGTTTTGATTAGGTATTCTGAAGAGTAAAATTACTTTATTCTGTATACACTATGAGCACATTGGCAAAGTGTAACCAACTTGATTTTGGTATATGTCAGTGATTGTCAAAATTTTGCACACCACTACTTAAAACTTTTTAAAAGATATTTTTGTCACTTTTTTCTGGTCAGATGTTTTCTTTGGCTATCAATTTTTATAAAAAATTTGTACTTAGGATAAATTTTGAAGTTATGATTGTTCTGATTTGGAGTGAAAGTATGATTTAATACCATGCAATTCCTTTTTTTGCTGGGTGGGGGGAATCAAACTTAGGGTCTCTAGCATACTAAGCAAGTGCTGCACCAATGAGACACATCTCAACCTTTACCATGCAGTTCTTAAAACTGTCATTTAAAAAGAGTTGTCTTTTGCAGACTATATGAAATTACAGAAAACAGTGCCTTATAATGACTGGTAAGTGGTTGCGGTTTTTGTTGTTGCTATTTCTACCCACTTGCCATGGTTTTTGATTTTGAGATGGCTTATAAATTTCAGATTAATCATGCCAGCTGTATTTTCATTTCTATCCATGCCCCTCTTTCATTATCATCTACCTTACCAAGCAGATTGGTCTTGATATATATTTGAAAATTATTCTTCAAAATGAAAAATCTTTACCTTGTGTTTATGTTTGAAGTGGCAGTAGAGAGGCATATGAAAGTTAAGGATAATGGAAAGGGGGTGAGAAAAAAACTATTTTTCACAAGAGTTAGAATTCAAGTTCACATAGATGCTGTATTTGTCATGTATCTAAAAATTAGGTTTTTTTCCTCAGTGAGAGGTCTATTATATAGAAATCTGAACTTTAGAGGGTTTATGTATGAAGAAGAGGAGTCAGGTTAGGAATGGATGGAAAGCAGTTGGGAAAAAACAAATATTCTTCATATGTTAAGAGTTCACATTTCCATGGATAATATACCCTTTATCTTAGATGGAAATTAAAAAGTCAGAGAATTCATTTTTGCTGGAAGGAGTGATAGGAAAGGGCTGAGTGGATCTACTATAAATTCATGATCATTTACCTCAGGTGGACCCTCAATTTTGCCTATCACACTGTCTTTGATTAACTCTTTTCACTCTAAGCAGGGAGCTGATCTAGTTTTTGATTCACAGAGAAATTACAAAGATAATACGGTGATTTTACCCCATACCCAGTTACTCCTATTATTAACAGTGTTAACTTTAATACATTTCTTACAACTGAAGGACCAATATTGGTGAATTACTACTTACTAAACTCCACATTTTATTCAGATATCACTAGTTTTTTACTACCATTCTTTTTCTGTCCAAGGATCCCATCCAGGATACCATGTTATATTTAGTAATCATCTCTCTTATTAAAGATACTGTTCACTGGATTGGGAAGTGCTATTCAATACTTATTTATGGTTGGTAAGAAATGAAGTATTCTCTAAACAGTTAAATATTAGACTTATGGGAAATCTTATATGCTGATTGCCAGAATTCATCAGAGTTTGTTGAATTTACAATAATGGTGTGCCCAGTAGAAGTTTTATGAGACTTTTTGTTTTAAATATTTATTTTTTAGTTGTAGGTGGACAGAATAACTTAATTTTTATGTGGTGCTGAGGATCAAACCCAGTGCCTCACACGTGCTAGGTGAGCACACTACCACTGAGCCATAACCCCAGCCCCGTTTTATGAGACTTTTTAGCATAACATCAATAGAATGAAAGTCTGTATATAAAAATTTGTGTCATTGTATTAAAATTATAGATTAGGTACATTTAAGTGTTTATGTTCCCATTGTGTGGATTCCTCATTCCTAGCTCACCAGTATAGGTCACATGTATTCTTTTCTTATTTATAAGAGCGGATGAAAAAATAGGACATCAAGTCCTGATAACTCACAAAATAATAAATATATGATGTGGAAGTGAGGTTCAGTTCCACACTTTACCTTTGACATATTAAGTACAGAATTGGCAAGTATCATGATGCTGATAACTTTTATAAGAAAAAAATGACCAAATAGAATTGAGGTTTTCAGTCTCTTTTCTATCCCCACATGTCAGAGTGTAAAATCCATTGCTCTCAGATATAGCAATTTCATAATTCTCACAGGGAGGGAAATGGGTGTTTGGGAAAAACCTGCTGTCCCCAGTGTTTCTCACTACGTACTCAGTTTTAACATGGCATCTGTAGAACTTCAGCATGTACTTCCCTTGTTGTAAAGCTAAATTATAACTGCATCTTTAGCATATTAATACATCTTTATTACTCTGATACATGAATTATGTTGCTAAAAACAAAGCCAGCTAGAAATCTTTCATTATACTTGCTACTGCTTACAAATTACACTGAATTATAGGAAGACCTGTTATAAGTTGTAATTTTATCTTATGTATGTGTATTTTTAGTGTTGGTGTGCTTTTGCTGTAAGAGCCATCTGAACGGGAATTTGCTTTGGGCTGCCAAAAAATGAAGTATTTTCTTAGAATAATGAAGTATCAGAAAAATGATCTTCACTTGTCTGGAAAGCAGAATTAAGAGAGTTTTTATATTAAAGTATAAAGCTTATTATACCATTTTTTAGCTGTAATTTCTGTTTTTATGCAACTTTTAAAGGTTTAAAATACTCTAAATAAGGTGTAACTCATGTGAACTCATGAAACTGGGAATCTTATCTGTCTTCACTGTATGCTCAGCACCTAACATTGTGCCTGGTAAATGCTGAATAAATGAGCTTTGTTCTCTGTCCTCTGAATAATTTCTGTAGGAGAGCATGTCAACAAGCTAGTCATTATATCTATTGTTAATCTTGTCATGTTCAGCAGATAAAAATGCAAGCAAATTTTTCTAAAAATTCCATTTTAAAATACAGTAATGATAGTAATTACTATTTGGGTGTGATCATTAAATCCTGAAGGTTGGAAATTATTAAGATGGGCAGGATATTAGGGTATACTTTACTTTTTGCATTAGGATCTGATAGTTCACTAATGTAACTGCCTTTTGTTTGAATTCTCTGCCTGCCTGCATGGGTGGAATTCAATAGTGCTATGTATATTATAGACCGATTATTCAAATTTAACTTTATAATTATAGTATTATATTTATGTTCTTTTTTAGATATATACTTTAATTTTAATTGACACATTTTAATTTTACATATTTATGGGGTATATTGACATTTCAATACATGTATTAATGTTGATGATCAGATGAGAGTAATTGACATATCTCTCACCTTAAATGTTAATAATTTCTTTGTGTTGGGAACATTCAGAATTCTCTCTACTAACTGAAATACACAGTTAATTACTGTCAAGCAGTTACTTTTCTTTTTTAAAAACAGATTTTTAGCATGTTCTAATGTCATTAAATTTTATTCTCTGAAGAATGGTTCTTTGTAGTGTTAAATTTTTCATGTATCCTTTACAAGTTATTCCCTACATTATATAGTAACCTCTAAAACATTTTCATCTTTAAAACCATTAATTTATAATGAGTACACTTATATAATCTTTTCCCTCCCCCACTCATGTAATCTTTAAAGCAAACGTCATTGTTTTTGTCATGATCACCACTAGACCAAAGTGTATTTCATATTAAGGGCATATTAATATTCACTTAAGATAAAGGAATGAATAAGAAAATTTCCCTACTACTGAGAAGATAAAGTTTCTAGCTTATAGTCATATCTTCTCATGTATTTCTCTCTTTTTTTTTTTTAAGTACTGGAGATTGAACTCAGGGGTACTTGACCACTGAGCCACATCCCCAGCCCTATTTTGTGTTTTATGTAGAGACAAGGGTCTCACTGAGTTGCTTAGCGCCTCGCCATTGCTGAGGCTGGCTTTGAACTCGCGATTCTCCTGTCTCAGCCTCCCAAAGTGCTGGGCTTGAGCCACCGCGCCTGGCTTCATATATTTCTCATTTTTATAGACAATGACGTGTATATATATATATATATTTTTTTTTTTTTTTCAGGGATACTCATTGTTTTGTTTGTACTGACTTATGTTTGTTCTCTATATAGCATTTTTTATCCCTCAGTAAAAGATGACACAAAACTTAACGAATTCAAGGTGAAAGTGCAGTAGTTCCATGTTTATAAATTTAAACATCTGAATTCCAAATATAGGTATAAGAAAATAATGACATTCTATCATAGTTTTGTTAACCTTGGCAATTAGCCGTTTTATATAAAGTGAAAAATCATTGGAATCAGGCTGTTATGTACCGGACTGGGCTGTGGGCCATATTTTCCATACTGAACTAGAAAACTTCATTTGTTTCTGGAAAGTGTTGTATCTTAGAGTTTTACTTCATTATTCTGCATAGCTATTGGCAGTAGAAAGCAAGAACTTAGTAAATACTGAGTTACATACAAGGCAGTAACTGGGTAGGTAGTATATGATGGATTCTAAAACTTCATTTTTCTAATTTAACATTTTTCATGAAAAACATCATATATATACCAAAAAAAAAGCAAAAAGAAGCAATTCTTCAGTCATGTAGTAATACACTACCTATGACCAGAGTTTTAGTTTATCAAAATTGAATTAAGTACTTGTTAGTTGGATATGCAGTTTTCTGTATCATTTTAACTTGATATATATGTCATTGTAACAAAAGGATAAAAACAATTCCTTTGAGAGACCTCTTCTACTTTTGGCCATTTACCTTTTGAATAGTTTATCCTTTGTCTAAAGTGGTAAGTGATGCCAAGTCCAATCATCAAGTATCATTTTTATTTTATTTGAAAGCTCCAGAAAAATTGCATAGTTGATTCTCTAGGGTTTGAGTACAATGTAATATTTAATGATTTAATATAATTTACATAACTGAAAACTGAAGTTATGCATTATTTCCTTTCACTAGCTTTTTATTTAAGGACATTAATTAGCATCATCTAAGTAAGAATTGAACCTTTCTTTAGATTAGTATTGTCTTTTCTACTATTGCAAAGAGATTCTAGAAAACAGTTTTAAGTAAATTCTTATTCTTGGCTTCAGTTTACTTTTTTTTTTTTTTTTAAATTCTGGTCTCTTAGTCCCTAATTTTTCACCTGTCTATATTGTTTTTCCAAATCTTTGGTGTGAAGGTTGCTTATTTTGTTTTAAAATATGTATTGGGTATATTGGGGTTCCGTGACATATTGGACATATTCCATTTACCCCATTTATTGACTTCATACAAAATAAGCAAGTGAGTTTAAAAGCAAGAGTGTGAGAACTCACTTTTAAAGCTTTTGAGGGGGTGTAAAATGAGACTTATATTGCTGCTTTTGTGTTTGCATGTTTCCTGATCCATAGTAGAATGCAGTTTTCTATTTTCCTTTTTGTTGTATTTTGATTGGAGAACCTGAAACAAATAGCATCTTGTTGTTTTCAAGTCTCCATAGGAATTCAAAGATTTCTTGGAAAATTATTTTGTGATTTTGTTAAAGGGAAAATCAAATAGTATTGTTTATAAGATTCTTTAGTATCTTAAAATTTAAGTCTGTGGTATTTTAAAATTTGTGGGCTTGGGCTGGAGTTGTGGCTCAGTGGTAGAGCACTTACCTGACATGTGTGAGGCCCTGGGTTTGATCCTTAGCACCTCATTCATTAATTAAGGGCATACTAGTATTCACTTAAGATAAAGGAATGTATTAATTAATTAATAAAGAGATCATTGACAATTAAATATTTTTTAAAAATTGGGGTCTTAAGACAAAATGTTCACAGCAAACCATTATCCAATCCATATATAAGGTAGGTTGACTATTTTAATTTATGAACATTCATGCTTTTGATCTTTTCAACATTCTAACATCAACTATATTTTGAAACTTGATAGATGTTCAACAATTTGACTATAACCAACTTTCTCTATTTTTAGACACTTTAAATTTGGAGAATTTTAGAATCTGAGGGTAGAGATGAACTGAAATTTTAAGAATAAATACTCAGTTTTATAATTGTTTTGCTTTCAGTCAGAAATTGGGTTTGGGAAAATGGAAACCTACATCAAATTGGAAAAGCTTGGAGAGGTAAGTAAATTCTTATTTTAAAAATGCAGGACTTTTCATGTTCATATCTAAGCTCCTTTATTAGTGTATGTATTCACCAATCTAGAAAATTGTGAACATGATTATCTAAAAGATTGTATCTTGCTGTGAAAAGGTAACAGAAATTTAGGAGGAATAAAACCCTCAATACTTGAAAGTATCCTATCAGTTTGAGAGGAACTGAGGATTTTTAATAGGCTTAAAATCTTTTATTGAAACACAAAGTATTGTACTTTCATGGTAACAAAATAGGCATCTATTTGTTAGCTTCCTGGTAGTCTCCTGTCTGTGCTGTCATGGGAAATTGCATGAGTTTAAATATCTGAAAAATAACTTTAGAAATAAAAACATTTCATTGAAGGGTAAGAATTTCTTAAAAATGTGGTTTTCTTAAACTTGTCACTTCCTGTAATGCTACTGATTTAGAAACATTCTATCTTGCATAGTAAGAAAGGGCAAGAAAATAATAAGTAAAAAGTAATAAACAGTAAAAAATACTAAAGAAATAATAAATAATAAACAGCAAAGAAGGAAAATAATAGACTTGGTTGATAGGGAAGCTTCTTTTCTTTTTTAAAGGAGAGTTAATATGCAAAGATTTTGAAAACTCTAGAAACATGGATAAAACTATTTTGATTTAACAGTATAATTATATTTTCATTTAATGTGCTCAGAGTCCCTTGGTCTTCATATACCATTACAGGAAAAGCACCTTTGATTTTAAAACTAATGATCCAAATATTAATCTGAAATAAAGCACAAAAAGTAAATTAAATTCCTATGTTTTTATACTTTTGAGACACTTTGTAGTGTTATAAAAACATGGAAGCTGTGTATATGAAACTGAAAGTTGTCTTTGCTATAAGAAAAACTAATACTGGATATTGTGGAGTTTTCTTTGCAAGGTGGAATTCAACATGCTTAGAAATCAAATTAAGTTAGAGTTCTTTATTGTTAGACTCTTAGGATACTCTTGACTTGTTCTTCAAAAATATGTTTTATAGGGCACATATGCAACAGTATATAAAGGAAGAAGTAAACTGACAGAGAATTTGGTGGCATTAAAAGAGATCCGTTTGGAACACGAAGAAGGTGCACCCTGTACAGCGATAAGAGAAGGTATTTTTATATAGAACATTTTAAAACCAAAGCTGTATAAGAGTATGTTTTTAATAAATAAAAGCAGATATAGAAATAATAGATGACTGGAAGATATAATTAGACCTTTAAAATTTCTAAAACTAACATAATCAGTAGAAAAAAATTAATTATATTATTGTATAATGAAATACTATGAAGTCATTAAAAGCACTGACATAGATAAATACCCTGCAGGGAAATTTTATATATAGGTATATGGGGAACATGGTAACTAAATTAGCTGCATATATTAAATATAAGAAATAAATGAACTGTGTATAAACATGTCGTGATACCATTTTATTTAAAAAGTGGATTATTCAAAAATCCGAATGTTTAAATACAAATATTCAAAATTGGTTTGAGCCAGGCATGATGGTACATGCCTTTAATCCCAGTGGCTCAGCAGGCTGAGGCAGGATAACAGGTTCGAAGCCAGCCTCAGCAATTTAGCAAGGACCTAAGCAACTTAGCTAGACCCTGTCTCAAAATTTGAAAAAAAAAAAAAGAGACGGGTCTAGGGGATGTGACTCAGGTTCAATCCCTGGTACCTAAATAGATAAATAAATAAATAGATAAATAAGGTTTGAAGCAACTTATCAGCAATGTAGAGGAAGAAAGCATACCTTATACTGTATCTAAATTAATCCCAGAGGCTCAAAAAGTTAACATTAAAGACAAAAACAGAAGATGGAGAGTTGTAATATTGGAGATAACTTTAGGTACTATAATATCAAACTCAAAATGATAAAAAAGGAAAAAGTTAATATGTTCAGTTTTTCACCACTAATCTCCTTGGCAAATTACTATTTTAAACTGAAGAGAATATTAAACACAGTTGGTTCATATGTTAAACTTCAAGTTTTTATAAAGACTGGCTTCCACAGACTAAATAATTGGCTTTCTTTTTTGTTTTACAGTTTCACTCTTAAAGGATTTAAAACATGCAAATATAGTAACCTTACATGACATTGTTCACACAGATAAATCTTTGACTCTGGTCTTTGAGTATCTGGTAAGCATTTAATAAAAACTAAGTATTTAATTTTGCTTTAGTAGTAGAAAATTAGACTTTTATTTAAAAAAAAAAAAAACAAAACAGTTCCAGGGACATTGTTGTTTATTTATTGGTATTTAATTAGATTGTGTGGTGCATTCTGTATCTTTTCTTGAAAACCAATTTTCTTTTAAAAATTAAACACTATTAAGTGAATCAGCCATGCATTCTGAAAACTGTGTTATCATGTAGTAAAATGCAGTGCTTTTTCAGGATAAAGACCTAAAACAGTACATGGATGACTGTGGGAACATCATGAGTATGCACAATGTAAAGGTATGTTTATTGTGTAAATTTGAAGTGTAAAGAAAGATGAGCTATATTGCACAGTGAAATATACCAGCCTCATAACCAATCTTCAGGATTTTCTGCTTGGCATATTTGTTCAACTTTGGTTTACTATACTATATAAGTCTCTTAGGATCATACCTTTTTGTAGAACTGCTTTATTTTAAAACTCCAGAAAGTATTTTTGATATTTTCTTTCATATTACAACTGATTGTCCTACATGTAGAATGTATCTGCAAGTATGTTTTTCTTTCTGAAAAAAAAATCCGAATGTTTAAATACAAATGATGGGTATATTTTGCCAAAGGCCACCTTTAAATGGTGAACTCCCCTAATATATTTAAAATGTTATTAAATTATAAAATAACAGCAACTTTTCAGGGTTATGCATTATGAGTAAGGGTTATGAGTAAGCCCAGAAACACGTAGGTATCGTCATTGCTTTGCTAGAAATAACTATCTGTATTGTTAGAAGGAATAGTAAGATAATTGTGGTTTTTTAGTACATCTAAGAATTCAAATAATGCTAGATAAGTTTGCTATAATAATCAGATGCAGGAGAAACCCAAAAGTTACTAGATAAATAAAAGAATTTGACACGCTTGTGTTCTTAGACTTCTTTGTTCTTAGTGGTATACTTTAAATTGGCAAAGATTTATTTGTCCAAACTTGTCAACAGTTCATAGGAACCTATTTTGAAAGTAGACGGACCCATGGTATGTATTTGAGACCTTTCTAATTCTATAGATAATAACTTAGTAACTTTAAAAATACTGTGTTGGTTTTTTTTTTTTTTTTTTAAATAGTAAATTTGGTGAATATAAAGGAAAGCCAGTTTCTCTTACTAAAAGAGAGCTGGAAACATATGGCTAGCACATTGCTAAGAATTTTAGAACAAGGCTTTAAAAGTATTTCCATATACATTCCATGAGAATTGTTTTCATCATAGTTTACATTTTGCTTTGCAAGATGTTATGAATGCTGTTTGTATATTTTCTCAGTTTTTTAAATTTTGTTTTTTTTCTGCTTTATATTAGCACTAATTTGGAAAGGAGATAGTCTAATTATCATAATTTGACAGAGGGAGAAGTTTGTATCTTTTTAAGTCAGGTCTAAGTAGTTGGAAAGTATTTTATTGTTTGTTAAAATTGCATTTAATGTTTTCCAAAGGTAGCTATGTTCACCACTGTAACCCCAATGCAACACAATAGGGTATATTAAAATAGTAATTTTAGAGTTTTCAAAACACATCAGTAAATATGTGGAGTCTGAAGATTTTGCTGCTTAGAATTTATTTAGGCCAGGCATGGTGATACATGCCTACAACCCCAGCTACTTGGGAAACTGAAGTAGGAAGATCACAAGTTTGAGGCCAGCCTGACCATTTAGTGAGACCCTGTCTCAAAATTAAAATCTGAAGTTAAAAAGAGTTGGGGGCATAGCTCCATTGTAGTATGCCCCTGAGGTCAATCCCCAGTACTCTCTCTCCAAAAAAACCAAAAACCCACCAAAGGCATTCATGCCATTATTCACCTACTGCCTTGGCTTATTCTTGGTATTCAGATGCCCTGTTTTTCATCTACAAGTGAACCGAAGGTACCTCTTCAATCTTCTGTGCTTTGTTTATTTGTTTGTTCGTTTGTTTTTTGCTAACCCCAGAAAATCAAGATGTGTTCCACATCTCTCTTTTCACCAAAATCCACACCAAAACCTCTACCATTAGCCTTATAGGAATTGCTTTTTTCAGAGTCATCTGGAGCACTAGAGTGCGTTACCCCTTTTTGAATCAGAGTCAATTTTGAAGACTAAGTAGGAGGTGCTAAAAGTAAAGTACCCAGGAGATGAGTGCTAAAAGCTGATTATTTTTATAACCAGTTATTTGCCAAAGTAGGCAGCCTCATTCTCTTTGATACCTGAGCCTTTACAGAAAGCCACCAATTCTGATACCTTATTTAAAGATACTGACCCAGATCAGACTTTTTTTTTTTTAAGGAAGGGAATAAGCACCTAGGGTTGATTGACATATCAAAATTTTATAATCAAACTGTAAGCTTTAGTAGTATAAGTTTATGTGAGGATATGTTTGTTTAGGCTACTTTCTCTAATAAAGGAACTGTTACTACTAAGACAAAATTTCATTGTATTTACAATATTTATTTTCATAGAACACTATTGACAAAAAAAGATACTTCAAATTGAACAATAAACTAAAATTCCGAAAACAACTCAATGGAAAAGGCATTGTCCTTAAATTATATAATTTCTTGTTTTTTTTTTTCTTTTACTATTCTAGACCAGTTGCTTTTCTGCTTACTATAGCTTATACTAATACCAAAGTATGTCTCGATATCTGTAAGACTAATTTTTACTTATTTGCTTTTGTAGCTGTTTCTATACCAGATTCTACGCGGGTTAGCATATTGCCACAGAAGAAAGGTGTTGCATCGAGACTTGAAACCACAGAACCTCCTCATTAATGAAAAAGGAGAATTGAAGCTAGCAGATTTTGGTATGTAATGATGAAATATTTATAAATACTTTCAGCTGATTATGTTAGAGAGATTTCAATAAATCACCAAGTCAGTCTTAAAGCAGGAGATGGAACCACCTTTATTCAACATCCAGTGGGACACCAGCTGCCAGGATGAGGGCAGGCTTCAAGTCTGCACTCTTTTACCCCTTCTAAGGGTTAGAACAAATATTTTATAGTTCAAAACCACAAGTAAAGCATGTTAGTACATTAATCATAAATGGATGTTGCTATGATTTAAAACCATAAACAAAAATCATAAGATCTAAAATTATAAGCAGAAGGGGAAGTGGGTCAAATCAACCCTAGTTGAGTACAATTTAAAGAATAATTACTAACGTCTAGACATTCTCTAACATTCTATGTGGTTAGCGTATATTGCGCAACTACAGTGTATATAACAATTGCCATTTTGTGTTGTCAAATATTCTATGCTAAGCAGCTGTTAGTAGATAGAGAGACAGGATTTTCCTGTGGTAGAAGCATTTCTTACATGACATGGAGTCTCAAGGTAAAATGGAGTCTGTTTGGTCATTGCCCATATAGCCTGGCCCATAACAGTTAGGTATAAAAGAACAATTGTCACAATGTGTTATCATTTTCCTGTGACTTTGGAAATTTTCTCTGTAGCCCACTGATCCATATTTGACAGAATTTTGTGGGTGGTTTTTGTTGGTTGTTAGCAACAAATACTTGCAAGCATGGGTTCTCAGGTCCTGAAAGTGTTTCAGAAATGTCTGAAGGTTAAATATATCATCAAAAGTACACTGTTATTTGCTTTTACCCCTCTGTATTAATATTTGCATTGTTGATTCAGAAGCAATAAGGATAAAATTACTGTTTCCTTAGTATATATTCAGGCAGTGCCACCAAAGTATATCATTGTATTTTTCACCACTGCACATTCCTAGAGAAAAGTATCAGTTACACTTAAAGTATTTTGCCAAGCAGTAAAAATTTATTAGTTTTATTGAATTTCCATCCTTGAGTACATGACTATTTAGTATTTTTGTGTTGTGTATGTGTGATGAAATGGGAATTATATAAACACATGTACTGCATACAGAAATACTATAGTTATCTCAAGAAAAACTTTTTGATTATTTAGGTACAAGTTGAACTACCCTTTTTTCCAAGGAACACCATTTCTACTTGAAAAAATGACTAACAGACAAACTGGTTATTCAGACTTAGATATTTGGCAGACTTTTTCTTGAAAACGAGTGATATAAGCTTGTCACTTTAAGGACATCAACTGCAAGTATTTCTTGCCAATAGTAAGATTCAGGTTTTCAAATAAAAATTAGATTTTGAAAATTTGGTTCTCCTACTTTAAGCATGTAAATACCAGATTCCCACTACTTAAAAATAGTATAGTAGCTTCCCACTACTTAAAAACTTTTCTGATGAGATCAGTGGTGATATTAACAAATAGGATTTTTTTTTATTTTGAAGAAATATATAAACACTTTAATCTATAACTCAAGAACCAATAGTTTTCCAGTTACCAGCACCTCATGTTACAGAATCATGCATGGTAAAAGATTCATTTAAACTGCAAGAATTTTAACAAAGATGTGAATAGCTCATTGATAAAATTTCAGTTACCATATAATCTCGAAGAATCAACTTAATCTAATTCTAATGTATCAAAGAACACTATCGACAATGATCAGAAAAGACGATTAAAATGTTTCTCATTTTTCTAACTTCATATTTGTTTGGTTTGATTTTCTTCATATAACCATATATATTATGATACATTGTGATATGTAGTAAAGCAACATATCACAACATAGAAAGCAAAAGCAAATATGAAAACCAGCTGTCTTCTATCAGAATCGACTCTAAAGAGATTTACAGAATTGTGAAAACAGACCATTCTTCACTAATTTTTGTTTTATTTTGGAAAAAAATTTCACAAAAATGTTATTTGTGCTAACATTATGAGAGATTTTTTTTAAATATATATTTTGTAGTTGTAGGTGGGCACAATACCTTTATTTATTTTTATGTGGTGCTGAGGATTGAACTCATTGCCTCACACATGTGAAGCAAGCGCTCTACCACTGAGCCACAGCTCCAGCCCCATGAGAGATACATTTAATGAGTAAATCTTTTATTTTTTTCTCATGTTTTATGGCAAACATCAGCAATAATTTACATAAGTAAAAATACTTGGGTTCTTAATAATTTTTAAGGCTTTAAAATGAGTCCTAAGACCCAAGAATTTAGAAACTACCTCTGAAAGGGATTCCCTTTATATGCCTACCATCACGACTGCATTTATTATATGCTCAGTAATTTAATTGGTAGTTTTTTGCTTATGTCATTTTAGTTAATCTGATTTTAAGAGATTTGAAAGTAAAACAAAATTACATGTTCTTTTTTTTTTAAATATTTTTTTAGTTGTTGATGGACACCATGTCTTTATTTTATTGCTTTGTATGTGGTGCTGAGGATCGAACCCAGGGCCTCACGCATGCAAGGCAAGCGCTCTACCGCTAAGCTACAATCCCAGCTCCTGTTCTTTTTGATTTTAGTAAATTGTTTCTACTAGAAGAAAAAAGAACTTTGTAGAGTAGCTTTGAAATTTTTATGTAACTCTCAGAATACTTTCATAGAACTTAGTTTTTAAAAACTCATGTAGTTTTCCAAAATTGCATTTTTAATTTTTCATAAATTATTACAGTAGTTTTGATTTTGGAAAATTTTACTAAATTTTATGAGTATTTCAGATTATTACTCAGTAATAGATTAAACATTTACTTATTAAATGGTTAAATTTCTCTTTGGCAATTTGTATAATTTCACTCACTTAGTATTTTGCTCTTTATTTGAAAGGTAAATTCCTATTTCTGTTTCCGTCCTTAAAAAGGAGATGAGTGGGCCACCTGTGTTTAAACAAAAAATTACAAGTTATTTGCATATGCTTGCATAGATTATACAGTTTCATTTTGAACATAGTTCATGTTATTTCCCTTTTAATTGTACTCACCCCCCCTTCCTCCTCCTCTCTTTGTCAAGCTGCATTTACTGCTCTTTGTTCTTAATCCCAAAATGAACAGCAGTGACAGAGAAACTATGCTTGAATATTTGAAATGCAAAAGGAATGTCAAGGACCATCAAAAATCAACTTTTATCTGGGAATACTCTGAGTGCTTTAAATTTTGCCTCTAACTTCTTCAAAGCAAGTAAAACAAATTTTTATCTTCTCATAGGCCAGTAAGAAGTTCTGATTACTGCCAGGCACAGTGATGCATACCTGTATTCCTATTGGTTTGGGAGGCAGATTCAGGATGATTGCAAGTTCAAGACCAGCCTCAGCAAGTTAGTGAAGCCCTTAAGCAACTTAGCAAGACCCTGTCTCAAAATAATAGCTCAGTTGCAAAGAGCCCGTAGGTTAACTCTCCCAGTACCAAAAAGAGAGAGAGAGAGAGAGAGAGAAAAGAAATTCTAATTACTCCATGAAATCATGCAATCAACTTTGTCTCTGTTGCTTTTGTTATTTATTTTATTGCATAGTCAATACACTTGGGGCTATAGGTAAGGGTCAAGATTCTACCCTTTTTTCATGACCAGTGAAATTCAGAGGTCTAGGAATTATAATGTCATTTTTATTAATGATAAAAAGTGGCTTGTATAATATCATGTGACATTTAGTTAGTTGAGTTTGAGAGATTGCTTATCTCATTTCATGCCAATTCCAAAATTCTGATTTTAAACCAGCAACCTATTTGGACGAGCATGCTAGTTCATGATCTTCTCAGCAGGAGAGTAAAGTATTGGGAGAACTACAACTGGCAACTTGGCAGGGTGGTGTGCTATAGAATAAGCAAATTTATAGCTCTGTCCTTTGCCTTCTTATAACCCATTCTTAGCATCTGAAAGATAAATCAGAAAGCTGCCCTCCATCTTGCTAATTACCAGAAATTATAGAAAAATTATTTGTTGGGCTTATTTCTCAAAGTTGGGAGATTAAAATTTACAATAAATAAAATGGTGTCAGCATTGTTCCAGTTATACCTGTTAGCCATTATTCTAATAGTGTGTTGCCTACTTATTTAACTTTCTAGTATTGCTTATGTGATTTTTATCCAATTTAATAAAGTATTGAATTAACCTTTTTGATATTTTTCATAGTTGATATTTTAAATCAGATATATAAAGTTATATGTAATAGTAATCTCAGCCTAAAAAATGAATTCTCTCTTGTTTGAAATAAAATATATGGCAAGAATAAATTTATTTTCTTAAGATACCTTTCAAAATTGCTGCCTCTTCAAGTGCTCAGAATTTAGAGGCTTTAAGAGATGATAATAACTAGTACTAATGACAGATAAAATTGGGAACTCTAGTCTTCATTTCTGGATAATTAGTGGATTCCATATTAAATTGGCAAAGGGATGGCAAATGTTTTGCATCATTTACAGTAATTAGTAATACTTAAAAGCAATGAGATCTTTCTTAGTCTAAAATTATCCATTTAATATAAAGAGTAGAGAATACATTATTCCATGGAAACCTTTTCTGAATGGATTTCTGCAAGGAAAAAATTCAACTGGATTATAGACTAATGACTTAGGATTTAAAAAAAATTTTTTTTTTTTGTAGATGTGTATGGACAGAATGCCTTTATTTTATTTGTTTATTTTTATGTGGTGCTAAGGATCGAACCCAGTGCCTCACACATTCTAGCCAAGTGCTCTGCCACTGAGCTACAGCTTCAGCCCACTTCAGGATTTTTAATAAAAAATGGTATAGCAAATGAATGTTACAATTAGGTTTAAAAAGGTGAGAAAAGCTTATAACGGTGTCAAGTAAAATTGTGTATTTCAGTGTCATTGACCTATTTTGAATTAATTTAATTTCAGGCAGAAAATAATTTTGGCACCATGACTCATGGACAAAAGGAGAACCCCTTTAGCTTAGATTAAGATAAACTAAACATCTAGACATTATACCAGGTACATTCACCACATAAAAGTAAGTAAAAATCTGTGGTCTCAGAATTACTATATTTACTTTAATTAGATAATGATATACTGGCCCAAGACCACATGTACCCAACGAAATTCATAAAACCAATTTTGTTGAAGTTTCAAGTAGCTGTGGAGTAGCCATGATGAGCATAGGGACTAAGAAATCCATTATATTCTTAATGGATTTCAGTATATTTAATTCTTTGTTTTCTTTTCCCTATAAAGGACTAGCCAGAGCCAAGTCAGTTCCCACAAAGACCTACTCAAATGAAGTTGTCACACTATGGTATCGGCCACCTGATGTGCTTCTTGGTTCCTCAGAGTACTCAACACAGATTGATATGTGGTAAATATGTACAGATAAAAAATTATTGCCATTTATAATTTTGAAATAATGTAGCTGATAACAGGGCATACTAATCAATAGTGATTTTTAAAGAGATTATTTTAAAGAGCCACAACATAAGCAGTGAGTAAGAGTTCTGGCATGGTAGCAAGATTATATAAATTTAAATACCAATTTTACCACTTATGACTATATAATAACCTTATCTAAATTACTGCCCTGTGCCTTAGTTTCCACATTTAAGGAAATGTGAATAGTTAACAATAACTACTTTAAAGTTCTGTAGATAATGTTAAGGCCAAACACATTAGCTAACACATTAAAAAAAGAAAAAAAAACATTCAGCAGAATATTGACACATAGTAATTTGAAACAAAATTATTTTTTATCATTTAACATTCATCAAAAGCTACCAGTTTTAAGTTGTTCTAAAAGCAATAATCAAAATATTGTAACCATCTTTCTCACACATCATCTTGATCATGACACTCCTATTCAAATGCCTTTGTGGCCAGTGCACCCATTAAGCTATAGAATACAGTGCAGTTCTTAATCCAGTACTTAAAGATTTCCATAACATGTTTGTAAACTTCTTTTTCCAACTCTTTTCAGACTCCTTTGCAATATAGATTTGCCCTTTTAGCTAAGCTAAATGGTCTACTCACTATACCTCAAAATAACCAACCAGGGTTTTCCATCTTTGCTCTTTGTGTTCATATCAGTTCACCCATCCTGTTTGCCTCCTCTGCTGCTCTAACCAGGGCCTGTTCCTCGTACCTTCAAAACACAGCTTTTCATAAATCCTTTCCTGAATACAACCTAGCCTCTTGGTGCAATTCCTTCCTCTGAATGGTGGTTGCATTTGTTTTCTGTATTCTTTATGTACTAAGTCATATACTTATATTGTTGTCTTAAGCAATTTTATAAAATCTTGTTTTGTATAACATTTTTCTCTTTTTAAAATTCCAGTAAAATGTGCATAACATGAAATTTTCCATTTTAACCAGTTTTAAGTGTGCAGTTTTCAGACATTACATTTTTACATCCCCGACTATCCCCATCTTCAGAATTTTTTTCATCTTGCAAAACTGAAACTCTGTACTCACTAAACAACTTTCTATTCCACCCCTTTCTCCAGTCTCTGAAATTACCATTCTTTTTGTCTCTGAAATTGACTAAGTACCTCATATGAATGGAATTATACAGTATTTGTCTTTTTGTGATCGACTTATTTCAACTAATTTTACTTGGTATAATGTCTTTCAGGTTCATCCATGTTGTAGCCTGTGTCATAAGCACTTTCTTTTCAAACATCGTACATATGTGCCACATATTGTTTATTGATTGATCTATCAAGGGACATTTGAGTTGCTTCCATATTTTAACTTCTGTAAATAATGCTACTAGGAATGTGGGTGTACAAATACCTGTTCAAGATCCTGCTTTAATTTCTTTGGGGTATACATCTGGGAGTAGAATTGCTGGAGCATATAGTAATTCTGTTTTTAACTGTTTGGGGAACCACTGTAGAGTTTTTCATGTCAATCACATCATTTAAATTTCTGTATAACATTTTAATATTTAAAATTAAATTTTACATACTTTCATTATATTTACTAGATGATGAAATTTTAATGGAAGGACTGTGTTTTAAGCTCATGTGTATTCACACAGCTCCTAGATGATAGTGTCTGTTCATTGAGCCTCTTTTTCTTCTTACACACACACACACACACACACACACCCCTGTATCTACATATTCTATCTCTGCTTCCTGCCTTAAAAAGCCTTGAATTATTTGCTTCCCTTTATCCTTATTACCTTATGCCTTAGCTCAGGCCATTATCATCTCCCAGATTACCATAACAATCTCTTAATTTGTTTTTCCTCCTTCCGTCTTGCCCCTTTCAGTGCATGGTCACACTGTAGCTGATATCAGGATTCTATGAGAAAATAGTTCAAGTACTTAAAGTTTCAAACACATAATAAGAATTCATTCACTATTAGCTAGCTATTATGTTATTCCTTGAGGATCATGCACAGAAGATAGCTAGATATCTTAAGATAGCACAGAAGACAGCTAGATATTTTAAGTGGAGAAAATGAATTAGCTTTATAAGCCATATGGAATTTGAGATGAATAGGGTAAAAGTTAAATTAGTTGGATCTAAAAAGTATCTCTGCAGGAGGTTTTCTAGCAGGCTAATACAAAAATCCTTCAGAGAGGCACTCTTTAAGGAAAAAATCATTGCACTTCATAGTATGTAAATGGAGTGTTCACTTTTTTCCCCCTATGATGTATTTTAAAGGGGTGTTGGATGCATTTTCTTTGAAATGGCTTCTGGAAGACCTCTGTTTCCAGGATCAACTGTGGAAGATGAACTGCACTTAATTTTCCGACTACTAGGTAACAGAAGTCTTTTCCCAGTGATTTATATCTGCAAATGACTAGCCAGATTAGGCTGTATCTCTAAAAAGTACTTTTAAAAATTAATTACTGAGACTTATGTAAATAGCTGTTATGTTTAAGAATTGCAATTAGCTTAATTATTATAGAGAGATTTTCTAGCTAACTTCTTTCATTTACAGAGTTTCATCTTTGCAGTAAAGATTTTATGAAAGAAGAGAGGAGAAATGTTACTGAAAATTGACTTTCAGTGTATTATCAAGGAATATTTCTAGCTGAGGTGGTATCATCTGGATAGAAAAAGGGCCAGACATCATCATATTCATAGCATCATTACACAGTCCAAAAATAAGCCCATAAGTATTTACTATTTCCATCATTTTAATTTCAGTTGAAATAAATTGTCTAATAAATATAAAATGTTCTTTAAGGCACTTTCTTAGTTCTGCCTACTTACATATGTGTATATGTGCATATGTATAACTTACATGTATATGCATATGTTTCTATGTATATTTATAAATATATATGTATATGTTTACATTTAGGAACTCCATCTCAGGAAACTTGGCCAGGTGTTTCTTCAAGTGATGAATTCAAGAACTACAACTTTCCAAAATACAAACCACAGCCTCTAATTAACCATGCACCCAGGTATTTTTTCTTTTTTTTTAAATGAAAAGAGGAGAAATGATATGATTCTTTTTAACTTTTAGAAGTATTTGCCACAGTAAAGGTGCCGGACCTTTGGTATTTTGGTCAGCGTTAACTGGCATAATTTGTATTTGAAGAATACCAACTGTTTGCTTAGCAAAATGTAATGTCCTGAATGTCAGCAGTTCAGTTGAAGTTTCTTCTCACACCTACCTCCAGATCAGTCCAAAGCTCCCATTAAAATTTGTCTGTATGTTTTTACTTGTGGAATGTATTATATTTGCAGTAACATAGAATAAACTCCTTGACTTTATTTTCCATCAAAAATATTTTTAAGTCACCAGAATACCAAATAAGGACATTGTCTATCTTAATTTAAAAAAAAAAATTCACATTGCTTACAATACAGCATACTTCTTATACTTCCATTTATTCTCAAGCTAGGAAAGTAATAGCAAAACATTTCTGATACCAGAAATATTTTTAAGTATTTGTATGTACTGATATTCTCATTAGTATAACACTTGATATTTTCAGCTAGACTTTCTTGGGAAGAAGAGCAATATATGCTGGGCTTTTTTTGTGTCTCTCCAAAGTAATGTAAATTCTGTTTTTGTCATATATATAGATATAGAGAGAGAGAGGTGGGGCTGGGACAAGGAGTGAGAGAGAATGTGCCTATGGTAACATTTAGTGTAGAAGGTTGAAGGCCTGTGAAGCAGATTGTCCATGAACTTAGCACCTAGCTTGTTTATACCTAGGGTCCTCTGGATATGTGCCAGAATGGCAAACTACTTAGGACTAGAAGAGTCTGGAGGATGTCTAGGCTGCAATATCCATAGGACCCACTTAAAACACTCAGGGGAGAATATTTCCTTCCTTGTAACTGTACTTTTGTCAGTGAAAGGCAGCGTAAAATAGAACCTGTGATTTCTGATCAAGAGATACTGCCATTAAAATAATCCCTAACTTCACTATTCCTGGTTACATTAATTTCATAACTATAATTAGCTTTCTTTATTGACTGTTGGCTTGGTGGTCTTTATTAATGAAGTTTTATAAAGTTATTATGGTACATTTAAATTGAGCTTAATACCTTCTAGTAGCCAGTGCTGTAAAAATTTACTGAATGACTTGTCTGTGTTTATTTTCAGCTACACTGATATATTTTGGGGTCACTGTTCCTGTGTTTTTACCCATATGACAGAAAAATGATGCTTTTATGCACTTGCCTTCATTATAATACTATGAAAATTGATGTAGTCCTTAAACTTTCCTTATTATAGAGATTACTTTGTTTTGACACAGAACGATGACTAAAATAATTCCACAGCTTTAATAATTTTTCTTGAACATTGAAAATTTGAATTGAAGTTATTTATGGTTTCTTCCTAAGCAAATGACAAGATAAGCCTCTTCAGACTAAAACAGATTTGAGTGTATTTGAACTCAACAAGAGATCTGTTTTAGGGCACTTAAACTTAACTTAGCAAACAAAAACACTTAGGAAATAGTCTTAGCTGAAAAGTTTCAATCAGCTAAGATAAATATTACCACATTTTTCATTGTTCTATCTAGGTTAGACTCTGAAGGAATTGAGTTGATAACAAAGTTTCTACAGGTAAGAGACATCTTATTTTGTAATTGTTAAATGAGTAGTTAAGCCTCAGTTTCCTCATATGTAGAATGATATTATAATGATTGTGGTAGTGTCTCACATGTTTCAGGAACGTGCTTAAATTAAACACACACACACACATATATAATATACAATGTATATTATATCTGTTACATGGTTTCTCTTAAAAATCTGGTTCTCATTGTGACCAAGAACAGGCTGAGGTAGTCAGCTGCTGGCATTGATCAACTATGGGAAGGCCATGTTTTCTGCAATTTATGATCTCTTATGTTCTTTTTTTCTTTATACTTACTGCCTTTCAGGATGCCGCAGCTCCAGATACCACTCATATTTCCTCCAAAGCAGGAAGGAAAGGGAGGATAAGGGTGGTACCAGCCACATTAACCCTCTTATATCTTGAAAGAAAAGGCTTTCAATTTCAAGTAGAAACCCCTGACAGTCTTCTTCCCAAGTCTCATTGACCAGAACATTAATTGTAAGAGAGGCTTGGAATTGGGGAGCAGGATTGTCATAATTAGCCTAAACTTAGTGCATCTGTCAATTATCAAGGAAAGGGGACTCTGGATATTGGATAGGTAACTGAGAATGTCTGCCATAAAGATATTGAGTGTATTTTCCCTAGTCCTTTGTTATTCCTGAAGAAAAGTAAAAGCAAAAAGTTGAATATTTTAATTTTTTATCACTTCAAAAAATACCAGAATCTAAAGTTTTATTTAAGATCCAGAGTTATCTTGAAAATGTGGAACTGAGATATAATTATTACTATATAATCTCAACAGCAATTCAAATTTGAGTGTATCTGGAGTACTCCAAATCAGTACTTGAAAAATAGTCATCATGTTAAACAATCAAGATTTTTAAAAAATCTCTAAATACTAATTTATCCTTTTCCAACTTTTTATAGTAATAAAGAGTAAAAGTTAATAAAGCAGTTCTTTGCTTTTTCACAGTATGAATCTAAGAAAAGGGTTTCAGCAGAAGAGGCCATGAAGCATGTATACTTTCGAAGTCTCGGCCCAAGAATACATGCTTTACCAGAAAGTAAGAAAATCTGAAGTGTTTTTTTCCCCTTTATATTCATTTGTCCACTGTTGGAGAATGACATGGATTAGAGGGTTAGAAAAAAATGGTTGCTGATTTTTAAATCTAAAACATGGGTTGTTTTCATAATTAGATCAGAATTTCTTTTTTTTTTGGCACTGGGGACTGAACTCAGGGGCACTCGACCACTCAGCCACATCCCCAGCCCTTTTTGTGTTTTATGTAGAGACAGGGTCTCACTGAGTTGCTTAGTGCCTTGCCGTTGCTGAGGCTGGCTTTGAACTCGCAATTCTCCTGTCTCAGCCTCCCTAAGTGCTGGGATTGCAGGCAGAATTTCTTAAAGGAAAGAACCACTGTACAGTTTTCCAAATCAATGATATCATTTTCCTTTCTGTATAACATTTTAATATATATTGTCACTACTCTGTAATAAACTATAAGAAACCAATAATACCTAAGTATGGGTCATGGATCTTATTGGATTTAATTTGAAATATACCATCTATGATGGCATCCATAAGCCTAATGTAGCTTCAATTCAGTTGTTAAGAGTGGATTTGTATAAAGATTAATGAGGCATAGTTGAAACATAAGAGAATTTATTTGTGAAAGTACCTTACCGTAAGATACAAAGATGATTTTCCTTTCTAAGGGTCACTCTGACTTAATTATTCCTATGATAGGGGTCATTGTAATATCAGTCATTAAAATAACACATTTCCCATGCCTGAAGCAACTCTTCAGTTTCACTTGTGACAATCTTTTTAAAAATTAGCCCAGTGTTTTACTTTAAAATGGAGTAAGGTAAGTGAGGAATTAAAAGAATATTTGGGAACTGAGCTGTGAAAAGTTTTTATTAATATTTCATTCTCATTTACTAGATAATAGTGACTCATTCATATTTATATAGCAATCAGTAAAGCTAATTGAATAAGAAATCCTTAAGACTTTTTACTTAGCACTTACAGGATATTTCTTAACATAAGACTACCTTCTGACAGAGATTGGAAATGAGATGTGAATTACAGTTGATTTTTTTAAAAAACATGTTTATATTTTATTATTAATACCACATTTCAGTTTGAGGTAGGTAGCGCAAACCTGTTCCATGTTCTTCTAAAAATCTGAAGGTAGTTTGAGGACCTGATAACCTTTATGCCATCTTGAGATAGTGATAAAGGACAGAGAGAATAAGAACTTGGTAATGCATTTTGATGAGGTCTCCCAGCCCAATAAGTTCTGGAACAAATAGCATATGTTTTTCTCAGACAAACACCTGCTTACACAGTGCTTTTAAAGCAGCGTTGGGGAAAGAAGCATTCTGAAAAGAGATTATTTCCTATAGTTTCCTCCTGAAAATGGACAAAAAAGGCAAATTTTTGAGCAGGGCTATAGTAAGTGCAGTATAAATGTTATATGGAATCACTATATACTTTTTAAACACTTTTCTATAGTTGGATTGTATATGTTTTTAATAATGTTGACCTTCACCTAATGACTTTTGTCTGTGCATTTTAGGCGTGTCAATATTCAGTTTGAAAGAGATTCAGTTGCAAAAGGACCCGGGTTTTCGAAATTCTTCTTACCCAGAGACAGGTGTGTTTGTCATAAACCATTTCACGTGTCGATCATGAATTTTTGCGTGGAACCAAGTTTTTGGTTTATAAATTGATCAGTAAAATTATTGATGTAAAAACCAATGTACAGTGCATTCCACAACTGTGTATGTTTAGCATTGCACGTACTCACTTTTCTGTATGATGTGGGCAGCTCAGTAAATCTTCAGAGAGAAATCTGACTCAGTCAAGTCAGGGATCCTGAAAGCTGCAGATGGCACAAGACCTTTTACAAGTGACCTGGCTTGATCACTGCACACGCCATCCCTGGTACCTGAGACAGAAGACACATCTTGTGCTTCCCTAGTCATCAGGTTCATCACTTCGAAGCATAGAAGCTGTAGACTGACCCCGTCAACAAAAGGGTTATTTAAGACAGTGCTGATCACTCTTACCGTGGAATATTAGCTTTTGCTGGTGGGAACATTAGCTTCCTAGAATCACCAAATACTGTATGTGGGATAAAACTGAACCTTGAACTGCCTCATAAAATGACTTTATATTTTAGGACATGGGAAGAACAGAAGACAGAGCATGCTCTTTTAAGTCTGATAACATGGTTTCAAGCCCAGCCCCCAGCCTTTCTTACCAATCAAGGACTCAGATCTGAAGGCAGTTATTTCTTTTGGTGGACTTGGAATCTCCGTGTCTACACTGTCCTCTTCACAGTGGAGTCTTTTTATTTCAGACCTACAGATTGTTTTTATATTTGTTGTCACAGTGTGACAATTTTTTGTACAGTTGGTTTTAAGGTCTTCTCTGCCATTAGAGCCAGTAGGTTACAGCTATTGATGTAACTGTAGCTGCAATTTTTGTGCAGGACTGAGAAACACAGTGCATTATTTATTGCGGAATCATTGCTGCTAAATAACTACTGTCTGTTTATTTAACACAACAGTTGTGAATGCCTGAAGAAGTTGCAGTGGCTTTATTATATGTGAATGCATCTGTTTCTCCTCACAAGTTGTTTTACTGCTGCATTTTTTGTTTGTTTGTTTTTAAAATTAAACTGCAGTGTTTCCTGGAATGTATATTTAGCTTTGCTTAACAGTAAAATAAGTGAGCCATGTTGAACACTCTTAAGTTCGTGCTACATAATTTCTTACTGAACATTGGCAAATAGAGTAGCTAAGAGATTGACAAGCACATTATGTTTAGGAGAGCATGTGACAGAAGTTGATTCAATCAAGTGAATACCTGATATTTTTGGGTTCTTACATTACATACCAATAAATTAAAGCACCAAAATTATTTATTTTTACCAATTTCTCATTTTAGAAATGCCTACTACATATTACTGGATATTTGTATACTAATACACTTAACTATTTTACATTGTGCTTTAATTTAGTTAAAACTTAACCATATAAGTCCATTCAAAGATGAAAGGTCTTGCTTGTTTGTCTTAAATACATTTATTAGAAACTAGGATGATACTTCACTGGGGAACAATTTGTTTCATTTGGGGGCTCTGTGTTTCAATAACGTTCACTTGGGATCAGCTAAAAATTGTAATATGTCTTTGAAATGAGCCATGAGAAACTACAAATGAGAGAAATGAGAACTTGGAGGATTGCGCTAAAACGTATTGAAAGGAATTGTCTGTTTATCAGAGATACTAAATATTACAGTTTTAATTATGCATCTCCTTGAACATCATAAACACACTTTGGTGTTGGTAACAGTGTTTTAAACCTTTGTGTTCACTTTTAAGGACTATTGTTTAGTGCATCTTACAAACTAAATCTTAATTGGTATATTTTGAAATGGTCATGTAAATTTTTGCCTTATATATCATGAAAATAGTCATAACTTAATTTTTTCCTGACATTCACTGTAAAACATTCAGGGGTCCTACCATTTCTGTTCAGGAAATCTTGTAGTTTATTGTTGTTATTTAACAGTATTAAGTGAGTTTTGTATATTTCATTTTAACTTTATTTGTGAATAGTGATTGTGGCATGTTTGGGGTTGTTATTTTAATATTTTATGATACTGAAATTTTCATTTAAAAAAAATTTCTGGAAGAAACAGATTTCATGTGTAATGGTGAATATTGGACCACTACTGCTTTTCACATTTGTAAATTGGTTTTATGTTAAACCCTGTAGCCTAACAAACTGCTGTTATTTCTAACTGACAGACATGTATTAATATTGTACTTTGCAGGTTATAAATATTATGTGGAAATTCCTCCATTTTGTTTTGAAATTTGTAATAACAAAATCTTCATGTTGTATAAAAAGTGATTTTGTTGAGTCACAGTTCTTTCTTGGGGAAGAAGGCTGTGCAAAGTGGGATCATTTTCTTTAATGGTTCCTTTGTAAGATCATGAAATCTCACTGTGCCAAAAGGGATAGCTGCTTTGTATTAGTGCTGACCATTTGTTTAGTAATCTCTACTGTAATTTTATATAATAGCACTCTTAAATTTGCCATTTCATAGGATATATATTTGGTTTGTCGCAATTTTGGCCTATAGTTATCTGTAAGTTTGATTCTTACATACTAAAGGTGAAGAAGTACATCCAGTTGTTACATAAAATTCTTGTTCATAGCAAGTTCTAGGGATGTTTCTTCATTTTGTCGAGGAATTTGGCAATCAAACAAGTGTTTGTGGGGTTGTTTGTATTTGTTTATTGATACTTGAGCATCATTCAGGTCCTGAAAACTACAGTGAAGAGAATTCAAACTCAGAAATATTGAACCTTGAATACTTATGAATCTTCTTAAACTGGCAAGGTTCTTAAAGGTAAGAGAAGATGTCTCCTCTGTGTTCTTTCTAAGTTGTGGTAACACACACCGAATGTGTCCCTGTAGGTGGATAGAGTGGCTGTACTCTGATGCTTTATCAACTTAGGTTTGAAAGAGTACCCATCATGTTACAATTATCTATCTTTTGGAATTGGAACAATTTGTATAAGGGTATTTTTCTTTTTTATGATGTTTGGCAATATTTTAACAGCTACCAAGTGTACAATTCAGTGGCATTAATTACATTCACAAAGTTTTACAACATTTGCCACTATTTTCATAATTTTTCATCATTCCAAACAGAAATTGAGGTCATTTTTTCAAATTCCTTTTTTTCTCCCTATCCTCCAGCCCTGATAACTTTAATTTACTTTCTTTTTCTAAGTATAGGTTCTCCAAATCTGTTCTTTTTCAAGATTGTTTTAGTTATCCTGGGTCCCTTGAAATTCCATATGAATATTACAATGAAATTTTCTATTTCTTTAAAAAGTAAAAATGATAAAAAATTCCATTGGGATTATGATAAGGATTGCACTGAATTTGACTCTGTAGATCACTTTGGGTGGTATTATTATCTTAACAATATTAAGTTTTCCATGCCCTGAACTTGAGCTCTTTCCATTTATTTAGGTTAATTTCTTTGAGCAACATTTTACAGTTTTCAGTGAACAAGTCTTCAGCCTCATTGACTAAATTTATTCCTAAGTATTTTATTGGTTTTTATGCTATTGTAGGTAGATTTGTTTTGTTTATATATATATATATTTTAGTTGTAGATGGACACAATATCTTTATTTGATTTATTTTTATGTGGTGCTGAGGATCGAACCCAGTGCCTCACACATGCTAGGCAAGTGCTCTACCTCTAAGCCACAATCTCAGCCCCTGGAATTGTTGAATTGTTTTTCTAATTTGTTTTTGGAATTTTTCATTGCTCACATATAGAAATACAATGTTTTTGTGTTTCTATTTTATATCTTCCAATTTTGCTACAGTTGTTTATTATATGGATTTTATGGATCCATTAGGTTTGGTACATCAGAAATTATGTCATCTTCAAGGAGAGATAGTTAACTTCTTACTTTCTAATATGGATTCCTTTTCTTTTTCTTGCCTAATTGCTCTGTCTAGGACTTATAAAAGAGGATATTCTTTTTTTTTTATTTTTCCTTTTTTAGTTGTCAGTATACCTTTATTTATTTATATGTGGTGCTGAGGATCGAACCCAGTGCCTCACACATGCGAGGCAAGTGCTCTACCACTGAGCCACCACCCAGCCCAAAAAAGAGGATATTCCTGACTTGTTCCTGATGTTAGGAAAAAAGCTTTCACTTTTTATCATTGATTATGCCATTAGCTGTGGCTTTCTATGTGTGGCCTTTAACATGTTGAGGAAGTTTCCTTCTGTTCCTGGTGTACTAAATATTTTTTATTGTGAAAGAGTATTGAGCTTTTTCAAATGCTTTTTTCTATCAGTTGAAATGGTCATGTTTTCTTAACTGTTTATGAATGATTTTCTTATGTGAAACCACTCTTGGATTCCTGGAGAAAATCCCACTTGGTTGTGATACATACAGATTGAGTATCCCTTATCAAAATGCTCAGGACGCAAGTGTTTCACATTTCAGAGCTGTTTGAATTTTGGAATTTTTGTGTAAGCTTTACTAGTTGACTGTCTCTAATCCAAAAATTGGATATAAGAAATGCTTTGAAATCCAAAATCTTGGTAGTATCGTTGCTCAAAAAGCAACGATTTAAGATGTCAAATCATTTCAGATTTTTGGATTGGGGATGTAATGTGATTGGGCCTGTAATTCTTTTGACGTGCTATTAAATTCAATTTGCTATTATGTTGTTGAGGATTTTTGCCTTTCTTTGTAAGGGTTATGACCTGTAGTTTTCTTTTCTTGTAGAATCTGTCTAGCTTTGGTATCAGGGTATTGCTGGCATTATAGAATGAATTAAGGAAGTGTTCTCTCCAATTTTTTGGAATAGTGTGAGGGTTGGTATTAATTCTTCTTTAAATGTTTGTTAGAATACCAGTGAGGTGATCTGTTTCTAGGATTTTCTTTGGTGGGGCGTTCTGTTAATGATATAATCCCCCTTTTTCAGATTTTTGTCTCTTCTTGAATCAGTTTTGGTAGTTTGTGTGTTTCTAGGAATTTATCCATTTTATCTTTATTATCCAGTTTGTTGGCATACAGTTGTTCATGGTATTCTCCCATAATTCTTTTATTTCTGTACATTCAGTAGTAATGTCTCTTTCATTTGTGATTTTAGTAATTTGAATCTTTTCTCCCCATCAGTCCAACTTAGTTTTATCACTTTTGTTTATCTAATAAAAAGACCCAAGTTTTGGTTTTGTTGACTCTCAAAGATTTATCGGTATTTTTTTTAATTCATAAAATATGCAGTGGTTTATTTAAATGGTTTATTTAGATGGTTTTAAATTATTTTACTGTGGAATTCAGCATAACTGGAACAAATATCCAGTGTCTTCTTAACAGGAATAATCTTATTGCTAGACAGTGGCTTTGGTTTCAGGTAGGAATGCTTCCCAGTATTTTATCGGCTGTTAATGTGTTTGTACTAAGGATTCTAAGTACTTGATAACACTTTTAAAACGCTTCTCTCATTCTTTCTCAAATCTTCCTACTTTCTTTTTGAACAGTTTCAGAGATCTGTTCAAAATCTCTTTCCCTTTGTGTACTTTTGCCTCCAACTCTCATATTTCATTTTTAGCTTGCTGTATTTTATCTGGTTTATTGGCAGCCATCATTTTTGCCTCAGTTTTACATTTTTTCAGCAAAGTAATCTAAGCATCTTCCCATTTTTTCCAGCACTGCATTTGATGGTCAAATACACCTTTCATAGCAGCAATAAGACAAGTGTAGTCACTAAGTAGTTCTGAAAACAACAATAACAGCAAAAGCTTATTCTTGATATAACTGGTCCATCTTCTCCTCAACCTCTGCAAGCTGAGACAGCTCTGGATAGAGCATTGTGATCCTCAGAATTACCTAACATGACAGCACTTTTAGCAAAGGCAGCTGTGTTGGCTGAAAGTTCTTTTCTATGACAGACCAAGGCTTCAACACTGGCATGAAGTTTCCTAAGTGCTGGTCTAGATTCTCAAATTGCTGCTGCTTTTCTTCAAACCATGCATCCGATTCATTCATCTTGATTGTCATTTTGTTGACAGCACTGGCAGCCTCGTTCACCATCCTCGGTATTCCTGCTTCGCTCAGCTTGTGTATTAACTGCTCTAGGCAGCTCTGAACTTTCTAATAGCTGCCTTAAATCAGGATCCTGTAGTAAAGTTGGATTTTTTACTGTTCTTTGAAGATACCTTTCAAGAGCTACTGTCCATTTTTCTGCAAACTCTGTGGATGATGAATCTTCTTTATCTACTTTAACCTTGGTTATACCTACTATACTCTTCTATGGAGTGGATGGCACAATATAACCGACATATAAATACTTGCTAATTTGCTGTTCAAACCAAGAAAGTCACTGAATCTACACTGTAAATTCACTTACACTAACATGGAAAGAGAAGTCTTTTGTTGTTACTCTATAGACCATGTAAGAACTCATGCCGTCACCAACTTTCTCTGGATCTGACATAGCCAATTTCTATATCAAAAATATTTCCATTTGCTGCTGCTTCAGTCTCCTCCCTGGCTCTATTGAAGATCAAAGGAGTAGACCTACTCTTTGATTCAATTCTAGAAGCAATGAGTGCAGTAGGGATGTCAGGTGTGACTGCAGGAGAAGTTTCTGAGAAGAGGATAGGTTCCCTTTCTGGGCTGTTTAAAGAAACTACTACTGTGGCTTCTGCAAAAAGATATTCTCTGTCATCATTTAGTACACTTTCTGCAGGTTTTAGGCCATTGGATTTTGCACTAGTATCTTCTGTGGGAAGACTAGCTGGTTTTGGAGATGATGGGCTTGACTAGCATGGAGAGTGCTGGTGAACAAGTCTTCTCCTTCCTCCAGCTCAGCAAAGTTGGTGGGTTTCCTGTCCCCCAGTGGAGGAGGCTTCCTCTTGGCCCTCATCTTTGCTTGTCCAGATGATTGCCTTTATAAGTACTCTTTATTATCTTCTTCTTCTGCTAGCTTTGGGTTTAGTTTTTTCTTATTCTTGAAATGTACAGTTAGGTGGTTGATTTGATGTCTTTTTCTTTCAAAGTAGGCATTTGAAGCTATAATTCTGTCTCCCATCACTGTTTTCAGACTGTTCCATACATTGTGGGTTTTTTTCATTTAACTTAAAGAATTTTCTAATATCTGCTATGATTCTTCTGTAACTCTTAACTGGTTAAAAGTATGTTGCTTAATTTCCATATATTTGTGAGTTTTTCTTTTCCTCCTTTATTGATTTCTAGTTTTATTCCATTGTGATAGGAAAGACATTTGCATGATTTCAGTTTTTCAAAAATTATTGATATTTGTTTTGCAGCCTAACATGGTATGTTCTGGAAAATATTTTATGTATATTTGAGAGGAGTATCTCATTCTGAGAAGAATGTTGTTGGGTAGAGTGTTTTGTATATGTCTCTTGTGTGTAATTGGTTAATAGTGTTCAGTTCATCTATTTATTTATTGATCATCTACATGGCTGTTCTACCCACTGTTGAAAGTGGACCATTAATCTCCAACTATTACATAACTGTTTCTCCTTTCAGGTCTGTCAGTGTTTACTTCATATATTTTGGGGTTCTGATATTGTGTGCATATTATGTTCATAGTTGTTCTGTCTTCTTAATACATTGAACTTTATCAATATATAATGTCTTTCATCTCCTGTAATTTTTTTAGTCTATTTTTTTTTCCTTGACAAAAATATGGCCACCCTGTTCCACTTTTGGTTACTATTTGGTTGGAGTATTTTTTCTATGCTTTTACTTTAAACATCTTGTATGTGTGTAACTAAAGTGAGTCTCTTGTGGATAGTGTATTGATGCACTATTTTTTTAATCATCTTTGCATTTTAATTGGAGACTATAAACATTTACATTTAAAATAATTACTGATAAGGAAGGGCAAAGTTCTCCCAGTTAGTTGTTTTATCTCAGATGGCCTTTATGCTTTGAATCCTCTGATACTGCCTATTTTGCAGTTAGATTTTTTTGTAGTGTACCATTTTGATTCTTTGCTTCTTTTCTGTGTATTTTTTAGTTATTTTCAGTTTCTGTGGTTTTAAAAGATTTATCTTTTTATTATTTCTAATATCACTGGTTCTGTTTTTTAAATATTCTAATCTAGATTCTTAAATGGATTTTCTTTTTCATTGACAAGGTCATCCATATCGAAATGGTAAGAGGCAATAGAAGCTCATGAACAGGCTGAGAAAATTGTGTGTGTTTGTTTGCAAAATATATATTAGCAAATATATATAGCAAACTTGAAATCTCCAAAGTTTTTAGTGCATTATTTTAGACTTAAGGAACAGTACAGTGTTTTCCCCTTTTTCCTATTCAGTTTGCAGCTGGAACTTATTTTCTAATATTAAGCTTAGATTCTGGGTTTAGTTAGATAGGAGTTTCCCTCAGCATCATTCGTAGCTGAAGTCAAAAGTTTCCATCACTGATCTAGAAAAACTATTGAACTTACCAGTTTTCTACCAGACTAAAACAGAAAGACTATGACCAAGTTAGTGATTATAAAGCTGCTTGAATTTTTTAACTTTGATGTTGGGGAAGTCTTTTCATTGGTGGCTTCTAAGAGAAATGGGAAAATTAACTTACTGGAAAAAAACATTTCTGGCACTTTACTACTTCAGAGACTATATGTAGGGGCTAGGTGTATAGGTGTACATTTGTGAGAGGGCGGCAGAGAGATAAATAGGAGGGACTGGGACAGGAACTATGCCGACTGCTCCCACCACTTCTTCCACCTTAGCTCTACAGCAATGGAGATGAGCGTGAAGATGTATCTGGCGACTGTCTGGATGATAATGTAGCACTTTGTAGGAGCTAAGGAAAGCTTGACATCTGCTAACAGTCTCGGATGTTTAGAAAAGGATGGCTCCATTGGGCTCTGGTTGGAACATGGAATTCTAGTGACTACAGACTTGGGACATGTGTAAGACTCGAGTCTTTCCTGAACAGTGCTGATTAAAAGAGCCATAAAAGCTTTATTTCCCCTAGCTGTATCGACACTAGTTCCACTCATATAGCTTTCATCTTATTTCCTTCCTTGTATATGTATGCAGCTGAGGTTGTCAAATATGAATGGATGACATGATAAGTTGTAGACCTTATAGCCCATCTTTGGATGATGTTTGTACATAGCTTTTTCTGGAAACATTAAAAATCAGCAACAGATTACTTTGGGCCCGCTTCAGCCATGGCTGTTCTACAAACTCCTAGCCAAAGACTCCTTAATTACTCTTCTGTTATCTGGAAGCTCCTTACTTCCTTTGAATTTATACTCTTGCTACTAATGCTACATTATTATCTCATGTGATAATGATTTATAAACTGTTCTCTGTGAAGGTAGATCCAACCATACTGATTTTTATGTTCCTAAAATGTTTCTTCTTCCACTTGTTCTTTGACCTTTCTCTTTGCCTGCTCGTCTGTCCTTCTTCTCTTTGCTACTCTCACATTCCTCAGGCCTCAATTTAATTATTTATTCCAGAAGGCCTTCCCTGACCCACTCTCTACTCTATCATAGACTGGATTATGTGCCCTACTGTTTTACTACCTTTATTTCCATTAGCATTCTCATGCTTAACCCTGTGGTAACACTAATCACATTTTATTTCCCTTACTTAAATTGTAAGTCCCACGAAGGAAAGTATTATGTCTCCCTCACCTCTGTCCCTAGTACCTGATACATGTTAGGAAAACAGTAGCATTTGTTGATTGAATGAAGACACACTTACATGAAGAAATCTGGGTTGTAAGTAAAATTTGTCAGTTACATTAATTTGGTCTTGTCTCCTCTATCTGATGGAACCAAAAGACAAATATAGCAGTCAAAAATTGGTTAGAATTAGAAGACAAACATTCCTAACAGGCTGAAATATGTGACTTTAGAAACTCAAGAACTAACCTATAATCAAGATATACTCAGCACACACTCACCACTGGGGGCATAGGACTGAGAATAAAGTCAGTATGGGAGAAGTTGAGGTAGGACCAGCTTTGTAAGGACCAATAATCTGCTCTCCCAGAAAACAATGATATAGCAAACACGTTTGAGATTTATATATGTCAGGTACTGTTCTATACAAAGATGTAGATTGTAAGTTTAAATTCTTTTGAAGTACATATAGATTAAGATTATAACATTTATAATCAAAATGCAGGTTTTGAAATCCAGCCAACTCAGTGTACTTGAACCAGTTAGGCAACCACACTGGGCCTCCATTTCTTTATCTACAGAGTGGTATATGATAATAGTTCCCTCCTAAAGTTATTGGGAGGACAGAATAAAGTAAGCCCTGTAAAAAGTTAGAACAATTCTTGTACATCATAAATAGTTGCTGTCATTAACTGATTATGTCATCTAGGGAAATAAAAATAAGTCTTAGGGATCTGGTTCATCTGGTAGAGGGTAGCTGACCATGGTGTCAACTCTGCAGGCAGGGCCATACAGTCCCACGTAACATTAGGAAAGGGAGCATGCCTGTAGAGGAGAGGTGCCTGTGGGTATTTAAGCATGAAAAGGCATTTTGTAAATCTAATTGAGTTGAACTCTATATATAAACAGGACTAAACAAGTCTGTTTTGTTCTTGAGAAGAGGTATCTGTAACAGTTTATTTTCAAATGTTTGTTTCTTCACCAAATGAATGATGTCCTACTCTACTTATGAGAATATGTTATAAACATTGAATTTATGTTATAAAATGTACGGCTGGGAGTTCTCTGTGACCCTATTGGCACAGTAGAGGTACTAAACGTGTCAGTCTGGATCCCCATTAATCTATTCTTTTCTCCTGCCTCTCCTCCCCTACATGCCTACTAGTCTTCCTGTATCAGACACAGATGGAGACTTTTGAACTCACCCATGAAAACCAGAGCTAGGTCAGCCTGGAAGTGAGACTGGCTAGAATAATAACTCCTGTCACCAAACCTAGCAGTTCATATTCTCCTTTATCAATAAAGTAGCCTAAAGGAAGAGCAGTGCTTTGGTTTTTTTCCTCCTTCATCACTTCTCCCTTTTCAGTACAAAGCAATTGATAGAATTTAAGATTTAAAAGATGAAGGGACCATTTTTCAAACCCATTTCACTCTCCCGAATTCAACCTCAATAATTATGTGTACTTCTTTATCTGTATTTAAAGTGTTTTTTGATGTGCCATATTTAAGGGTAGGTAACAAGATACATTTCCCAACTTGTTTCCATATGGAAAAAGTGAAGTTTGGGTCATTGCAAATAAATGGAAGAAAACCAACCCACTACCTCTAAACACCTTTTATCACAAAGTATTTATTCAACAAAAATAATATTACAGTAAAAATGATACATATATGAAAGTGAATGAATATTTGCAATCATAGAAAAAATGTGTACAAAGAAACCAATGTTCAAGTTGTGTAGTTCTAACAAAGTTTAGCCATAGCAGTTTTAACACTGATCAAGCAAACATTAAAAAGATGCAGAGAGGGAGAGTTTGCTGTTCTTTGGAACCTGTTTTCTGATAAAGTACTTATGTTAAGAACTCATACAGCATGAGGCAGCACTCTGAGACTTATTCTTCTGTATCTGTAGTTCTCCCTGCATTAGAGTATTTTGATCCATCAAAAATTATATCTTTCCATTTCTAGTAAGTGGATCTAAAGTCTAGTTGAACACAGTATTTTGAGGAGGAAAAATACCAAGAATCAGATTTCTGGTCATCTGAATATTTCCAATTAGCATTTAATTTTAAAAGTATATAAGGGCTGGGGTTGTGGCTCAGTGGTAGAGTGCTTGCCTAGCATGCGTGAGGCATTGGGTTTGATCCCCAGCACCACTTAAAAAAGTAGTAATAATAAACAACAAAGGTATTGTGTCCTTCTACAACTGAAAATAAAAAGTATATTACATTTTTTTTGGTTGAAATTCTTATACATTGACTTCTTTTAATTTCTCTGTAAGAATCTTACATTTTGTTTATGTTCTCTTATCCTACAATTTTTAATGCTGTTTCTTTACCTAACAGTTTTGGACCAGTAGTTACTTAAAGGTAGGCCTTGGGGAAATGAAATAGGAATACCAATCACTGTTCTACTTTAAATGAGTTCAGGGTCCCAAGCAACTCTCATCTTCTCCTGCATACCTGTCCTGATCTAGAAACAGGTGGAGGAAAGCATTCTCAAAGGCTCTTTAGCTCTTCTAGCTCACACATTTTTCTTTCAGTAATTATCAGTTCCCTGAACCAGCTCCTTTTATTTTAGTACAGATTTAGCCTATGAGGGAGTAACCGTAGTGTCTATTTTTGGATTTTGGAGCCAGTCTCATTACTTTATAGTTAGAGGCTTATTGGAGTTGTTGAATCCCGCCCCCACTCCCAAAAGCATGCGTCTCCACATAATATAGAGAAGCTCCATTCCAATTGAAAATCTGAATTTCTAAACATAATTTCAGTTTTTGAAAATTCAAGAAATACATTTTCATAAAGTTCATTTTTTTAACTTTTCACAATCCCTGCCATTTAATGCCTGGTTTGGATCAGCTATTTAGTCACATTTCAAGTTGATTTCTATTACTTTGTAGTTAAGGATTACTGTTAATTCAATCTTAAATGGCACATTCTAGTTCTCTTATCTATTTCAGAACATTCCTGCTTCATGTATAGGTGTGGGGCCTCTGGAATGGTGCCTACTGAATTTTTTTTTTAGGTAGAAACAGAACAGAACAGAACAGAAAATGTTTCTTTTATCACTGTTCTAAACTATACTACACAAAATAATTTCTTTGTTATATCTTCAGTTAGTTCCACAGTGATGAGATTCCTGAAGAATTTTGTCAGGTTTTCTTCCATTTGCACCATAAAAATTAGAAAAATATAAAGCAGTTTATCCTGTGTCTCAGTTTTTACAAGCAATGCTTTCAATACCTATAGTTCTGTATTTGTGTTATAGCATATTTTTGATCCATCAAAATTTGTGAATATCTGTCCTTGTGAAGGTGTTACAAAATTGCTTCTTTGTTGTTTGAGTTTGTCACCAGTGAGCTGCTTTCAAAACATTAGATTTTTAAATGTTAATTATGGTTCCAGGTATTTAGAGAAACCCTAACTCCTGTTGATAAAGTAAATATATCAGGTGGGTGTGATTTTTCTATTGGAAGAACTAGGGCTAATCTGAAATAAGAATATGCTAACCTAGGAAATATTATAGCAGTTTAGATGGTATGGACTGTTAACTTTTTCCATTTCAGATTTTTGTTAGGGCAGAGAAAAGATACTGTGAACATCTAAGAGGCTTCAGAGTTTAAAAAATGCACTTTAGAACATTTTCTTTTATGAATGTTTATTGTCTAAATATGGCTTAGTTTATTCTTATAAAAAATGTTACTTGGACATTACATTTACTGAATTTCAATTCAAAAGATTCTAAGGCAATTCTTATACAACTGAAAGCAAAAAGGAAAAAGTGATACGAATATGCTTTCATATTTTGCCTACTTGTGAAAAATAATGAAATTCTAGAGAGCTGTTTGATACTAATTTTTGTCTTTCACACATTCTCTTAATTCTAAAAAATATATAACTCATTTACATAAAACTAAATGCAAAGGAAGGCACAGCTGGTTATAGTGTGTATATAAGCACAGTTCAGCATATGCAGAATTAAAGAGAAAAAAGGTTCACATCCTTATTATATTGAAAACATTAAGAAAAGTTCTTCACTGTCAACAGTGTTCAACACTTAAGAGCTAAGAGGATATAAAAACAAACATTAAAATTCACTTAATGCAAAAGATTTTCATATATACTTGAATATATAAAAAAGTTTTTTAAATGCTAACTTAAATGCAGACTATCCATGTTATGAAAAGTGCAAACCAAATTAACAGAGGGTTTCACAATGTCCTTCTCATGACACAGGTAAACTCGCCCATGGGGACAAATTTGATCAGTTAATGAGTCCTTAATTGTAGCCAGACGTCATCAGGATTTCTGAGAGCTCGAAGAAAGCAGTACTGGAGAAGCAGCTCTGTCCAGACTGGGGATTGGCACTGGCATGTGGCTGTTAAGCAGTGTGGGGAACTGAAGGGGACAAAAAAAAAAAGAAAAAGAATTATTATAAATCCACAGGGAAAAACTTGGGTTCCTTACATTCCCAAACAGACCACAGTAGTTCAGTTTTCTCATCACCCCTGTGGTGGAGCAGTTGCCAATCTATTTTATACAATAATTTAAAGATGACAATTGCAAGATTACCTAGAGCAAAGAGCAATAAGGCCAGAAAATGTCCTTAATGTGTTCTATATGATAGGGTACTAGAAAAAAGTACATAAGTTAGATGTTGCTAAAGCATATTCAAATACCATTTTTAAAAGTTTCCAAGCTATCTGGGAATGCTGATCTGCTTTTTTAAATATTGAGGGAAAAAAAGTTTTTTTAAACAAGACTCTATAAATCAGTAATTTTTTAGTAATATATTTTGGAATTTGTCATCAACTTTTCAAAGTACTACATAGATGTTTCTCAGTAACTTAAAAATGAGTGTTTATCTGAAGAATATCTTAGAGTTGAAAAAGTATTTTCTTTCATAAATAATATCAGACTTATTAGAAAGATGACTCATAAGTAAAAAAAAAAAAACAGTGTAAAGTTAATTTCTGTACTGTTAGCAACTAAGATGATAAATAGCAGGGTGTAAAGGTATATGTTTTAGTGACAAGTGTCAGGTCTGAAGCAAATGCATCATCTATGCTCCCAACTGAACAAGCAGAAATAAAGGCCTCCTGTTAATACGTGACTGTCTGCACCTAGATATTTTATTGCCTAAGATAATATGTGTCAAAATGATTTCCTACACTGTCTTGTAGCTTAATTCCTATTTAAGTCCAGACTAAGTTTAAATACTAAACTTAAGCACTAAATGTCAAACGACAGAGCCTGGTACCTGTTAGAAGTACAGCAAATATTTGTAGAACAAGTAAATATATTTTTGCAATTTTCAGACTATTTCAGTAACATTTACGTCTGTGCCTTCTTGCTTATCAAGGGCTGTCATTTCATTTGATATCTAGGAGCTATGAAGTAAGTTTTGTTACTGCCATTTTACAAATGAGAAAACTGTTAATGTTCTTATTACCTAAAGGTCACAACTAATAAGAAGCAACACCTAATTTTAAGCTCTGACTGGAATTTTTCTGTGCTTAATTGCCCAACTTCTTATTTTGGCAGGGGTTAGGGGGTGTCTACTGTTTCAATTTCTTCAATGATTATTGGTATATTCAAGGATCTATTTCTTGACTTGGAGTGAACACTGGAAGGAGAGCAGACCTTGATTTTCATTGTTAGTGTTTTTTTAATCTTCTGTTTTGGGTTTTGGTCTATCTTGTTGATATTTTCAAAAGAATCCCCTTTGGTTTTATTAGTCTTCTCTGTTGTTTTAAAAGAGATCTCTGATTTCTGCCCCTAACTCTTGATTTCTGTACACTCAATTGTCACAATTCTTGATTAGCCTGGCTTCACTGGCCTGTTTCTTAGTCATTTCTCTTGGGTCTCTTCCTACTATAGCGTCCTTCCCCACCACCTTTTTCCCTCACAGAATGAGTATTTAATAGAAACAGGAGTAATAAAAGTAAAAATTATACTGAATACTGCAGAGATCCTGCAGGTGGTCCAGAAAGTAGCTAATGTTAGGGACACATATCTGGCAGACGCCACCAACAAAACTTGAGCCCAGTGCTCAGGGTCTGGACCCCATTTGTCCCTGGACTTTCACTCCCTTCCACTCCCTGTCCTTCAGCATCTAATGTACAGAACAGGAATGGACAGGTCAACACTACAGAGTCAGCAGGATGTTTGGGGTGGCTGGCCTGAGATAACCTGGGACAGCTTTAAAGAACCAAAAGGAAAATGTGTTTGATAAAAAGGCAGACCAGTTCCTGACTGAGGACAGAGTGTGTGTTTTGGGGGAAGAGGGCAGCAAGTGGGGAGGAATCACAGTCCTTTTTAAGTTGCAGCATACTGCCAAACTTAAGTCTTCAGCCAAACTTGGACTTGACAACCATTTCCATTTTAGATGTCCCCAGCCAATGCTGCTTTTCCAAGAAAGCTGCTCTTCTCTGGTGCTCTAAGTCAGTGAGAGTGGTTAGGGATACAAACTAAATTTGAATCAGAGTTCTGCCACTTATTAGGGTGTGATCTTGGGTAAACTGGGCAATGTCTCTGTGCCTTAGTTTCCTCATCTCTAAAATAGGACTACTGGTAGCATTAAATTAGAAGCCATGAAGAGTGGCCCATAATGTCTGGCACACAATAAGCCCTTAATACATGTCAGCTATTGTTATTAAAGCATTTCCAGTCTCATAGTCATGTAGTCATTTTGTCTTTTCCTCATAATTACTACTTACTTCTCAAACCGAACTCAAAGGCTTCTCAATCTTGCTTCTGAAGTGCCTTCCAAATTGATTCCTATGTTCACTGTTCACTATTACACTACTACAAATACTGTCCCTTCAGTATTTGTAGTAGTGTAATAATTTTCTCCTATCTTCCTGATCCTTCCACTTTTTCTTGAGTTCTTCCTTTACATGGATATCATGCCTGAAGGTGTAACAACAGAATAAGGTGGAACTGTTGAAGGCCCACACCTCCTTTCAGACCTCATCTATCACCAGCTCTCCTCTTGAATATACTTTACATATCCAAACCAGGGACAGCTATTAAATCCTAAACTATGCTTTGCTCTCTGTCAAAATCCTGTCCCTTCTCCAAGCTCAGCTCAGGCAGGACTTCTTCCTCGGAGTCTGTCTAGTCCCTGGATGCAAAGAACAACTCAGTCCCTCAGTCCCTGCAGCACTTTGTTTACTCTCCTGTTATTCACATATTGTATAGCTCTTACAGCCCCGGCTGCAGAGCATTGCAAATACTTGCTGGGTTAGATTTGTTGAACTAAAAATTCAGCACAGTCTCAAATGAAAATTTAACTAGCTTCACCTGGTTTCAACATGTATGTGTACCTACTGGGTGCATTTCAAATTTGGTAAAAATCTGTTTGAAAAGTTGGAGTAGAACAGACAAGCTCAAAATGCCAAACTATCCAATTGAAAAAGACATTTCACTTTATTTGTAAATCTGGGTCCTTGACATTCAGCAGTGTCTTTTGCATCTCTCTCTTTACTAAAATATTTCTCAGAAAGCATACCACTTCCAGAATGGCTTGTGCCTTTTCTTTTCCTTCTTTGAAATTCTTTAATATCTGTTATAATGATCGTACATGAATGAACAATGAGTGTACGTGAATGATCGTGTGCAGAAACTCCTCAGCTTTGTCAGCTATCACCCTCAGGATTCTATCCTACCTTTGCAAAAATCACAACAGGAAACCTGCCAGCATCACTTAGTTTGGTATAGGCTGAGTCTGTTTTTTGTTTTTGTTCTGTTTTTTTCCTTTGCCAGTACATTAACAGCATACGTGGAAGAGGTTTGTTACTTTGAAAGGAGATTATTTTCATTAGTTTAGAAGGGACAATCATAATCTGAGTGCTGAAAATCTATCAATTGTAATGTCTAGTTTCAGAAAATCTTCCTCTTACCATGCTTTGTTGTTTACCATTTTAAAAATTGCTACATTCAACTACCCTTTCATTCAAAGAATAATATTTTAAAAGGTACAAAATTGTTTTCCCTTGGTTTCATGAATCCAACCAAAAAAAGAGGATCCAAGGCCATATAACCTGTCAGCCATCCAAACTGGTTATATTTTTTCTTTTTTTCGGGGCTGCCTTTTGAATGGCACCAAGAGGAAAAAAACTGGTCTATTTGGTGAAATTAAAATTGAAACTCGTAAGCAAGTAGCCTTTAAATGCAGTAACTAAGCTAGGTGCAGTGAGACTCGGTTGTCTTCCCAGTAACTCAGGGCTGAGGTGAGAGGATCACAGATTTGAGGCTAGCCTCAGCAACTTAATAAGACCTTGTCTCAAATTTAAAAGGGCTGAGCAGGTACACTGGGCCATGCCTGTAATCCCAGCAGCTCGGGAGGCTGAGGCAGGAGATGGCGAGTTCAAAGCCAATCTTGGCAAAAGCGAGGCACTAAGCAATGCAGTGAGACTCTGTCTCTGAATAAAACACAAAATAGGGCTGGGGATGTGGCTCAGTGGTCAGGTGCTCCTGAGTTCAATCCCCGGTACCCTCAAAATCCAAAAACAACAAAAATGTGGACAGGCTGAAGATGCAGTTCAGTGGTAGACCACCCTGGGCCAATTACTAGTACCACCTCCCACCACACGTAATGCAATTTATTCTGCAGATTTCTAAATGTAAACTAGGAACCTTTGGGCTTCAGTGGTTCTCAAAGTATCACCCCTGGACCAAGAGCATTATTGGAACTTGAATGAAATGTTTATGTCAGACTATCCAAGACCTGAGGACTCATCAATATTTCAACACACCATCCAGGTGACTGGATGCTAATTTTGAGAACCACTGGGTATATGCATCCCAACTTCCAGAGATCCTGATAATGTGTAAAATCACCGTGGACACAATACTTATTGTTGGGAATACTGGACTAGAAAATTAGCACAGTTCCAGTCATTCCCCAAGGCTTTCCTAGGATGTCATCAAGTCATATTCCCATCATGTGGCAGGATTCCCAATAAGGAGGGATATGAGAGGCCATTCATTATTTACAAATACCTGCTAAACTCCACAGAAACTCTGTCAGATTCTAGGATGTGAGTAGTATTACAATCCTGCCCCCAGGAGCTCACTGTAGCCACATAACTCCTTTGTACTCTACTCATTCCTAGAATTGCTTCTCTAATCTTGAGTCTTTCTGACAATGAGGCCTTTTATCTCCCCACCAAAAGATTAGGATGCCTAGGCTAGAGCTTTTTCTAAAGTACTAGATTGTTAATTTTACCTAAAATTACTAGTTTTTGCTTACCTGCCTTAATTAAAATGGTTAAAAATCAATGTGTTGATTTCATGTGATATGATTAAAAGCCAGGAGAAAGATAGTCCCATCGTGATATCCTACCCCAACTCCAGTAGGAAGTCAGAGAAGCAAGAAAGCAATTAGAATCTCTCTAGCTCACTATTCTTCCAGCGAGACTCTAAATCTCATCTTGTACGTTATGCTTTTGGCACATACTAATTTTGACAAGCAAAATGACCAACTCAAAAGATAAAGAGACTTCATCATTTAACACTTACCTTTTGTTGACATTTCTTTATGAATTCTTTGGCATCTTTTCATTTAGACAGTCACTGATAATTACCATCATCATTTGTATACCAAGCAACATGCTAGATGCTGGGAGACACCACAAGGAACAGGATTCAGTTCCAGTCTTGAGGGCCCATAGTCTACTGAAGTTTGCCAGATCAACAGGCAAGATGCTAAATGCTAAATGCAGCGGAAGCCAAAGAACTGCAACTAGTTTGCCATGAGCCACACTGGGGACACGATGCAGGGTGGATGAGACAAGGCTAGGTTTAGGTAGAGGGAGTTTGTACTGTGTCTACCTCTGCTTCACTCCTGTCCCTAAGATCTGTCCTACATAGACTCTCATATCCAAACGATAACAACTTGGGTGGGTGAGTAACAATCTTTTGGTATCAAAGAAAAAAATTACTAATATCCACATGATAGAAAGTGATACTACTGCAAGATTCTAGCATGTAAGTGAATAATAAATATGCTCTCCTAATCCACAGAGTTCTGCAAGATAAAGCAACTAAGTCTTCATTGTTTTTTAACCCAATGTCCTGGATACTCTTTTTTTTTTTTTCTTTTTCTTTTTTCTTAAATCACAGAACAAGAACTTGATTATGATTCAGAAGTATGCAGGTGACTTTTCTATCCCAGTTGGGGGAAACTGCTATTTTTAGTTTTCAATTTATTTCAAGTAAATCAGTACGTTGAGTTACTGGATTATCATTTTAAGGTCCTTTATTAAATTTTTTTTTGAGTTTTATACTTTCCTAAAAATTTTTCAGTTTTTTAAATTTTGTTTTAATTTATTCTACTTAGGTATACATGATAGCAGAATGCACTTTGATTCATTATACACAGATGGACCACAACTTTTTATTTCTCTGGTTGTACATGATGTAGAATCACATCATATATGCAGTCATACATGAAGCTAGGGCTATGATGTCCATCTCAATGCACCATCTTTATGTTCCCATGCCCCCTGCCCCCTCCCACCTCTGTGACCAAAGTTCCTCCATTCTTCCCGTGTCCTCTCCCCAATTATGGATCAGAATCCACTTATCAGAGAGAACATTCGGCATTTGGTTTTTGGGGATTGATTTACTTCGCTTAGCATGATATTCTCCAATACCATGCATTTACCTGCAAATGCCATAATTTTATTCTCTTTTTTATTGCTGAGTAATATTCCATTGTGTATATATACCACAGTTTCTTTATCCATTCATCTATTGAAGGGCATCTAGGTTGCTTCCATAGTTTAGCTATTGTGAATTGAGCTGCTATAAACATTGAAGTGGTGGTGTCACTGTAGTATGCTGTTTTTAAGTCCTCTGGGTATAGCCCAAGGAGTGGGATAGCTGGGTCAAATGGTGCTTCCATTCCAAGTTTTCTAAGGAATCTCCATACTGCTTTCCAGATTGGTTGTACCAATTTGCAGTCCCCCCAGCAATGTGTGAGCATGCATTTTCCCCCACAACCTCACCAACACTTACTGGTGTTTGTATTCTTAATAATTGCCATTCTGACTGGCGTGAGATGAAATCTTAGTTTTGATTTGCATTTCTCTAATTGCTAGAGATGTTGAATATTTTTTCATATGTCTGTTGATCGACTGTATATCTTCTGTGAATTTCTATTCAGCTCCTTGGCCCATTTATTGATTGAATTGTTTGTTTTTTTGGTGTTAAGTTTTTTGATTTCTTTTTTTCTTTTTTTGGTGCCGGGGATTGAACTCAGGGGCACTCAAATACTGAGCCATATCCCAGCCCTATTTTGTGTTTTATGTAGAGACAGGGTCTCACTGAGTTGCTTAGCGCCTTGCCATTTCTGAGGCTGGCTCTGAACTTGCAATTCTCCTGTCTCAGCCTCCCTAAGTGCTGGGATAACAGGCTTGATTTCTTTATATATCCTGGAGATTAGTGCTCTATCAGATGGGCGTGTGGCAAAGATTTGTTCCCAGAATGTAGGCTCTCTGTTCACTTCACTGATTGTTTCTTTTGCTGAGAAGAAGCTTTTTAGTTTGAATCCACTGCACTTATTGATTCTTGATTTTACTTCTTGAGCTATAGGAGTCTTGTTAAGGAAGTAAGATCCTAATCCGACATGATGAAGATTTGGGCCTATTTTTTTTCTTCTATTACACGTAGGGTCTCTGATCTAATTTCCAGGTCCTTGATCCACTTTGAGTTGAATTTTGTGCATGGTGAGAGATAGGGGTTTAGTTTCATTTTGCTGCATATGGATTTCCAGTTCTCCCAGCACCATTTGTTGAAAAGGCTATCTTTTCTCCAGTGTATATGTTTGGCTCATTTGTCTAGTATAAGATAACTGTATTTAAGTGGGTTTGTCTCTGTGTTTTCTATTCTGTACCATTGGTCTACATGTCTATTTTGGTGCCAGTCCCATGCCATTTTTGTTACTATAGCTTTGTAGTATAGTTTAAGGTCTGGTATTATGATGCCTCCTGTTTCACTCTTCTTGCTAAGTATTGCTTTGACTATTCTGGGTCTCTTATTCTTCCAAATGAATTTCATGATTGCCTTTTCTATTTCTGTAAGAAATGATGTTGGGATTTTAATTGGAATTGCATTGAATCGATATAGTGTTTTGTGTAATATGGCCATTTTGACAATATTCTGTCTATCCAAGAGCATGGGAGATTCTTCCATCTTCTAAGGTCTTGTTCAATTTCTTTCTTTAGTGTCCTGTAGTTTTCATTGTAGAGGTCTTTCACCTCTTTTGTTAGATTCCCAAGTATTTTATTTTTTTTTTGAGGCTATTGTGAATGGGGTAGTTTTTCTAATTTCTCTTTCAGAGGGTTTATCACTGATGTATAGAAATGCAATTGATTTATGGGTGTTTATTTTATATCCTGCTACTTTGCTGAATTTATTTATTAATTCTAGAATTTTTCTGGTAGAATTTTTTGGATCCTGTAAGTATAGAATCATGTCGTCTGCAAATAATGATAGTTTGAGTTCTTCTTTTCCTATTTGTATCCTTTTAATTTCTTTCATCTGTCTAATTGCTCTGGTTAGTGTTTCAAGAACAATGTTGAATAGCAGTGGTGAGAGAGAGCATCCCTGTCTTGTTCCTGTTTTTAGAGGGAATGCTTCCAGTTTTTTTCCATTTAGGATGATCTTAGTCTTGGGTTTAGCATCGATAGCTTTTACAAAGTTGAGGTATGTTCTTACTATCCCTAGTTTTTCTAGTGTTTTGAACATAAAAGGGTGATGTATTTTGTCAAATGCTTTCTCTGCATCGATTAATAAAATCATCTTTAAGTCTATTGATGTGATGGATTACGTTAATTGATTCTGTATGTTGAACCAACTTTGCATCTCTGGAATGAACCCCACTTGATCATGGTGCACTTTTTTAAAAATATGTTTTTGTATGTGATTTGCCAAAAATTTATTGAGAATTTTTGCATCTATGTTCATCAGGGATATTGGTCTGAAATTTTCTTTCTCTCTCTCTCTGTTTCTTTCTTTCTTTCTCTCTCTTTTGGTACCGGGGATTGAATTCAGGGGTACTTGACCACTGAGCCACATCCCAGCCCTATTTTGTGTTTTATGTAGAGACAGGGTCTCATGAGGTGCTTAGCACCTCGCCATTGCTGAGGCTGGCTTTGAACTCGTGATTCTCCTGTCTCAGTGAAATTTTCTTTCTTTGAGGTGTCTCTGACTGGTTTTGGTATCAGGGTGATACTCGCCTCATAGAATGAGTTTGGAAGGGTTCCCTCCATTTCTATTTCGTGAAATAGTTTGAGGCGTATTGGTATTAATTCTCCTTTGTAGGTCTTGTAGAACTTAGCTGAGAATCCATCTGGTCCTGGGCTTTTCTTGGTTGGCAGGGTTTTGATGGCATCTTCTATTTCCTTGCTTGAAATTGATCTGTTTAAGTTGTGTTATGTCCTCCTGGTTCAGTTTGGGTAGGTCATATGCCTCTAGAAATTCGTTGGTGTCTTCAGAGTTTTCTATTTTACTGGAGTATAAATTTTCAAAAGAGTTTCTAATTATACTGCGTATTTCAGTAGTGTCTATTGTGATATTTCCTTTTTCATCACGAACTTTAGTAATTTGGGTTTTCTCCTCCTTTCGTTAGGATGGATTAGGGTTTGTCAGTTTTATTTTTTCAAAGAACCAGCTTTTTGTTTTGTCAATTTTTTGAATTGTTTCTTTTGTTTCAGTTTCATTGATTTCAGCCCTGATTTTAATGATTTCCTGTCTTCTGCTTCTTTTGGTGTTGGTTGGTTCTTTTTCTAGGGCTTTGAGATGTGGTCATTTATTTGTTGACTTTTTCTTGTTTTAATGAATGAGGTTAATGCAGTAGGAACTTTCCTCTTAGCACTGCCTTCATGGTGTCTCTGAGATTTTGATATGTTGTATCAGAGTTTTCATTTATGTCTAAGAATTTTTTTTATCTCTTCCCTGATGTCTTCTGTTATCCATGTGTCATTCAATGGCATTATTTAGTTTCCAGATGTTGGAATAGTTTCTAATTTTTAATCTGTCATTGATTTCTAATTTTATTCCATTATGGTCAGATAGGATGCAGGGTAGTATCTCTATTTTTTTGTATTTGCTAAGACTTGTTTTGTGACATGAAATATGATCTATTTTGGAGAAGGATCCATGTGCTGCTAAGAAAAAAGTGTATTCACTTGTTGATGGATGGAATAGTCTATATATGTCTGTTAAGTTTAAATTATTGATTTTTTTCTTGAGTTCTATGGTTTCTTTGTTTAGTTTTTGTTTGGAAAAGCTATCCAGTGGTGAGAAGAGCTGTGTTAAAGTCACCAAGTATTATTGTGTTGTGTGGTCTATTTGATTCTTGTAGTTGAGAAGGATTTGTTTGATATACATAGATGACCCACTGTTTTCTGCATAGATATTTATGATTGTTATGTCTTGTTGATGTATGATTCCCTTAAGAAGTATGAAATGTCCTCCTTTATCCCTTTTCATTAACTTTGGTTTGAAGTCCACTTTATCTGATATGAGGATGGAAACTCCTGCTTGTTTATGCGGTCCATGTGACTGATATGTTTTTTACCACCCCCTTCACTCTCAGCCTGTGGATGTCCTTTCCTGTGAGATGAGTCTTTTGAATGCAGCATATTGTTGGGTGTTGTTGTTTTTTTTTTTTAATCCAGTCTGTCAGTCTATGTCTTTCAATTGTTGAGTTTAGGCCATTCACATTCAGGGTTATTATTGAAATATAATTTGCAATCCCAGTCATTTTGGTTTATTTTTGGTTTTTACTTTGACGTGGTTTCTCCTTTGATTGGCCTTTCCTTTAGTGTAGTTCTTCTCTTTTTATATTTTCGTTGTTGGTTATCTTTTCCTCCTCATGGAATATTTTTCCAAAAAAGATGTATAGTGCAGGCTTTCTTGCTGTAAATTCTTTTAATTTTTGTTTATCAGGGAAGGTTTTTATTTCATCATCAAATCTGAAGTTCAGTTTTGCTGGATATAAGATTCTTGGTTGGCATCCATTTTCTTTCATAGTTTGGTATATTTTGTTCCATGATCTCCTGGCTTTTAGGGTCTGGGCTGAAAAATCTGATGACATCTGAATTGGTTTCCCCCTACATGTAATCTGATTCCCCTCTCTTGCAGCCTTTAAAATTCTATCCTTATTCTGTATGCTGGGAATTTTCATTATAATGTGCCTTGGTGTAGATCTGTTGTAATTTTGTATGTTTGGTGTCCTGTAAGCCTCTTGTATTTGATTTTCTAATTCATTCGTCATGTTTGGGAAATTTTCTGATATTATTGCATTGAAGAGATTGTGCATTCCTTTAGTTTGAAATTCTCTGCCTTCTTCTATCCTGATAAATCTTAAATTTGGTCTTCTGATGCTATCCCATAATTCTTGGATGTTCTGTTCATGATTTCTTACCATCTTCACTGTATGGTCAACTTTATTTTCAAGATTGTATATTTTGTCTTCATTACCTGAGGTTCTGTCTTCCTGAGGTTTTGTCTTCATTACCTGAGATTCTGATCTAGTCTGCTGGTGATGCTTTCTATCGAGTTTTTTATTTGGTTTATTATTTCCATCATTTCAAGAATTTCTGATTTTTTCCCCCACAATCTCTAGCTCTTTCTTAAAATAATCTTTTGCTACCTGTATTTGTTCCCTTATCTCTTTGTTGGTGTGATCGATGGTTGCCTTTATTTACTCTCTTATTTCTTTGGTGAAGTGATCAAATTTTGCCTGTATCTGCTTGCTTAAGTCATTCTTTAATTCACAGATCATTTTAATTATGTACATTCTGAATTCTTTCCCTGACATTTCATCAATTGTGCTGTCAATGGATTCTATTATTGTAATACCTTGGTTTATTTGGGGCACTTTCTTCCCTTGTTTTTTCATATTGATTATGTATCTTCCTTTCTTGCAATGCTGATCTGAGCTATTATGGTTTCTATCCTATAATCTTGTGCTGACACTACAGATTACCTGTATCTCACCTTGGAGTTCACTTCCAGTCCCTAGCAGGTGTCTCCAGATGGACGCTACTGCCACTAAAGATGGTGGCGGTGGTAGTGGAGGTAACTCAAGATGGCTGTGGGAGTGGCCTTGGCTGGGCTCCCGCTGCGGTCCCTGAAGGTGGTCGTGGGCCTTGGCCTGTGCTCCCACTGTTCAGGCAGGTGCTCTGGCATGGAGCTAGGGGTGGTCCTGGGCCTCACTTAGTCCAGGTCTCCCGAAGGGGTCCCCAGAGGCAGTCCTTCCCCTTGGTCTGGGTTCCCCTGTGACTGGCAGCTAGCAGTCTCGGGTCTGACCTTGGCTCGGCTCCCACGTGGTCCCTGAAGATGTTCCTGGGCTTTGGCCTATGCTCCCACCAGTTGGCAGGAACTCTGGCGCCTTCAGTTTTCATAGTCAAATTAAAATATACAAAACACTGGATAATAATAGTTGCATTTATGAACAGCTGACATACATACATCATTTCTGCCTCAATAAAAATATCTGCCTCTGAAAGGATGTTGCAGCCCTGTCTCCATGAACACCCTTTGTAAACTCAACATATTAACCAAATGTGAGGCAAAAACCACCATCTTAAGCTTCTGCAGGATTGACAGAAAGGACATCCCTTAGAAGTTCTGTTTAAACGTTCATTTCCAAACACTCACCTGGAACAGTGTGTTTGGCCCTTGCAGCCTGGCAGGACTCAGTGGAGCAACTGGACTAAGGCTGCTCCAGAAATGTATGCTGGAGAGCAGTGGACTCGGGGTCAGAAGCAATCCATTTGGTGTCTGGGAAATAAAGCAAATAGTTCTTGACAGAGGTTCACCTGAGTCTCGCTGTGATCAAGAGAGCAGCACAGTGGTTAGGTTCACTCCCATGGACCAAAAGTAAAGCTTACCATCTTGGGAAAGCTGGGCAACTATATTTCTGCAAGGCTGTGAACAGCTTAATTTTCTTCAGTGCTAATTTTTTTAGCAATTTATAAAGGAAAGAGGTATTGATATTCTGGTAGAAAATTCAAGTTTGAAGCAACTTTTGTCCAAAAGGTCTCTTCAACTCGCTCCCCCTCCTAAATTGAAGAAAATTTAGTGTACAGGCAAAATGGGATCCTAGGAGGGGCTTAATTTTTATCGAATTGTTTTTCTACAATGGAAACTATACTGAAGTTACAAACACACAAGGGCACACATATTTTAAAATTATTTCTTCACACCTTCCATTATCGACCAGCCCTTTAATAGCTTAGAATCTGCTGTTAAAATAACCTACTGCAGCTTCTTAACAAGCTCTGAGCTGGGTTTTTCAGATTTCACTCTGGAAGTGGAATTGGTGAGAATTTATTATTACCCTGGCAGTGGGGAGGTGTACAGGGCGATTCTTGTCAGGTTGGCTATAGAGCCAAAACTCTTGAGTTTCTCAGGAGAGAGTGCCATGCATTTGCTTTCACACAGGCAGCAGGAGTCCTGGCCCACAAGCCAGAAAGAGGACAAGAAAGAGCCTTCGCTGGCTGGTGAATCTGCAGGGCTTTTATTCTCAGCAGAGGCAAACTCCCTGGCCCAGGGTGGTTTTGCACCTCTGGTGACTGGGAGTCCCTCTGTGGATCTGTGGTGTCAATACGGTGCTTTGTGTAAGAACCACAGCAAAGGCGCCAGCATTTCAGACTGCATCACGCTGGACGCTAACGTGTTATTTTTCCTTAGAATCGGCCTCAGCAGCTTCATTAATTATCAAGAGCATTTGGGCTTAAACCTGAATTGAAAGGTCTGCTCTGTTCAGTGGAACAGAGACAGACATCTAAAGGTCTTCAAACCATGAAGTGCTGAAAGGTAAACAAGTTTATACCAAATTATTTGACTCTGGCATTTCCTACACATTCAGTCACCTATGAGGTTACATGTTTTGAATAAGCTCTTCATTTGTTTTAGTCAAGGCAGTTTTGCAAGTATGCCAGGACCATCTGGCCTAACTGTTGAGAATTAACAGCTCAGCAGGAGCTCTGCCAGGGTTCCAATCTCAGAACCATACTTACCAGCTAGGAAACCTCAGGCAAGTTTCCTAACCTCTCTGTGCCTCAATTTCCACATCTGTAAAATGGGGAGAATAAAAGGTACCTACATTACAGGGTTGCTGGGAAGCTTAAATAGGATGATCCATCTAAACCCCTTAGTATGTGCCTGGCACACAGGAATGTTGAACATGTTTTAGAGACTACAGTCACACCCAGTGCTTAGTAAATGCATTTGAATGAATAAATAAATCAGTAATTAAAAATCTACCTTACTAAATGTATTTCATCTACTTAGGGGTGAAATTCTCAACTGTACACTGAGAAGTACTTAATGCTCTAAAACAGATGGACAAAACTGAGTCAGTTGTGCTTTCAGACCCAAATCCACAGGCTCAGGTGACCAGAGAACTAGTATTTGCATGTTATTCCATGGCCAGATTCCAACCACACTATGCTACATCAACATTCAATAACCAGAGTGTTCGGGGCCTCCTGGTTTATCCATCAATGAAGGCTTCTCAAAGTCTAAATAGAAAGTCTTCAGCCTGGCAGGGTGGCACACATGCCTGTAATCTCAGCAACCTAGGAGGCTAAGGCAGGAGGATCACAAGATCGAGGCCAACCTCAGAAATTTAGCAGGGGTCTAAGCAATTTATTGAGACCTCATCTCAATAATAATAATGAACAAGCAATGTAGCTCAATGGTAAAGTGCCTCTGGGTTCAATGCCCAGGACCAAAAAAAAAAAAACAGTTTTTGGAACCACAGAACAGCTACATTTCTCTCAAACAAGGCCAGAAACAGACACCTATTGCTTTCTAATCCTCTAGGTGATACTTAAGATTTAGAATTTAGATTTCCATAGTCTAAAATAGGTACCCATAACTGTCTGGATGTAAAATGTTTGCACATTGGTTTCCAAGGGATATATACATCAGAATCCACTGCCTTGTTCAATATGTTTGAAATGCCTTCTATAATGTATGCAAATAAACATGGTGAAATGACATAACCCACTCCTCTCCCACGCATCCCTGTTCTCCCTAAAGACTGTATGGCCTTAAAGAGCTATTTGGTTACTTTTTAAAGAAAAGGTCCCATAAATCCTGCTCTGAGTTATCTCTGGAACAGTGTGAGCTTTTATAATCTCTCTCCATATGCTTGTGGAGCCAGGCAGGCAGGGCTGACTAAGGGAAAGTGGTAAAGAAAGGAGCCACAAGCAAAACCCATGCTTTCTCTTCCTCTACCCGGAATGCTTGTTTTAACAAGAGGCCATAAGGAGCTCCTGATCCCGTAAGCTGCTAGGGAAGGAAGGGCCTGGGCATTCATTTGCAAAGGGAAGGACCCTTCTACCAGGATCTCATTTTTCATCTTCTCCACTCAATTCTTCTACTTCATACTGAGTCAATAAAAAGCCCACATGTTCTCCAAACAAGGTGAGCTGGCTTTGCCCAGACTTGCTCACCTGGGCCCTTGCCCACGGCCCCTTGCCTGGATCATGCCCTCCAATGCCCTTTTCTACTCCTCCTTCCCTTTGCTCATCAACATGCCACCTCCTCAAAGGAGACTTTCCTCATCTTCCCTCAACCAGATGGGCTTTCTCTCCCTGTTGTATCTTTAGAACACTGTGTAACCACTTTTTCCCTTAACATTTAGCATGTTCTGCCTCATGGTAATTTGCATATCTTTCTGTAGTCTTTAAAAGGTATTTGCTTATCTTTATTTCTCCTGTAGTGCTCAGCCCCTCAATATTTGATGGGCTGAAGCCATATGCAACTCTGGGTGTACCCCATCCTGTCCCCTTGCTCATCACTGCCACCTTCCACTTGGAATGCTCATGTCCAAACTTGAACTCATCATCATCTTTCCACATCCAGTACTTCTTAAAATTCTTCATTTTCTCTCAACCATACCATTTAGCCCCTCCACAAGTGCTGGCTGAGAGTGCAAGAATGTTTCAGGTGCCAGAAACAAGGTTAAAACAGGACGTGATTGCTGTACTCATGGTCCTGTCCACCCCTCCACATCCCAGTTGCCAAGATACATAACACCCTGGCCCCTGGAGCCTTCCTGGAATTCATGCTCCTAGGTATCCCCGCATTTCCATTCCTTCTGTGTTCAGGCCCCTATCACTTTACAGAGGGTATCCTACCACAGCTACCTAACCTAGTCCACCTGCCTCAGGTCCCCCTTCCCCATCGGTTCTGCACACGGCCACCAAATTGTTACCTTTAAACATCATATTCATTCAAAAGTCACGGTTGCAGGGAGAAAAAAAAAAGCCTCCTTAGCCTCAGTTCTAGGTTCTCTCTTAATCTGGCTTTGGCTACTGCCTAACTTCCCCATGTGAGCACCGCTTTGCTTGATGTACCCTGAGCTCATCTAACACACAGAGAGCCACAGAATCCCAACTGACAGGTCTTTCCACAGCTATGCCACAACTTCCCTGACCACCCAGCCCCTAGTTCCCTGAGCTCCAGATCCTCTCCAAGACTGACCGTATCCATTCCCGTGGTTTTAACCATCCCTCACATGTCAGTGACTCCCTAACTTCTCTTCAGCCTCAAACTCTCCTTCACTCCAGCTGCAGCTGGAGATTTTCGTCCCAATGTCCTACAGCCGCCTCTAACTCCACACGGCCCCAGCTGAACTCTTCACTCTTTACCCACGAGCTTACTCTGGCCCTCACCCTTTTCATTCTCAACTTCTGGCTTTCTCTCACCCCCCAATTGGTCCCCACATCCCACTGATGGCATCCCGAGTGTCTCAGATCCATCACCTCTGACCTGTCCCCCTGTTCACAGCCTTACATCCTGGCTGCCTTTTACCTGGAATATGACAACAGCCTCCCCCTTCCCAATCCATGCCATCATGCCCCTTCCACATGGGCTACTGCCTCATCTCCCGCCACTCCCTTTCCCTTCTGATTCCTCCTCCCATCTTACTGAGCGACTGCACCTCCCCACCGTGCCTTGCCTCTAGCTGCTCCCTGTCCACAATGCTCTCCTCACCCTGTGTGCTAGAAAAATTCCTCTTGATCCTTTGATGCCTAGCCCCAGTGCAATCGCACCCCCTCCACAAAGCCCTTCCTCCCTCCAGCGAAGTTAATGCCACCTTCTTAGTGTTCCTTGTAGGCCTCTGTATTGCATCTGAGATGCTATATTAAGCTACTTGAGTTAAGTTATGAGTGCCTACCAGGGACTATTTAATCCATGTTTTTATACCCAGCTCTAAGTACAGCAGCTTATAAATGACAGGTGCTTAGTTCATACTTGAATTGAGCTGAGTTGCTTCTCTGCATGGTGTATTTGATTCTTGCCATGTGCTGTCTTACATGTATGTGCCTTGTTGTTGTGGATAGACCCTTAGGCCATAAAAATAGACACTTGTACTTCTGATGTCTTTTCTATGTCTTGCAAAAAATGAACACTCAAATATTATTTGTTGATCAATTCTGATAAGGAATTTTTGTTTCACTTGAAGGTGTTAATTTCCTGTCAAAACAAGTCTGAATTCCTCAGTTTTCAGGGTCCTCCATAAATTTACACCAACCTAAAGTATGTATTGCCCAATATTCTTTACCTGCTGGCCGATAAGCCCCTGAGAATAGGCCTGTGTCTATCTTGCTATCCTCTGTATTCACAGGTAGCTAAAAGTGCCTAGGGATTCAATGATTATCTCCCAAATGAATCAATTAAAAATGGTAGGCATCTGTTAACTTGATCAACTAAAGAGGATATGGATGAGCTGCTAAACAAAGAATTATTTGCTGACGACTTGGTGATTTGATACACAAGTAAGTCATTCAGGCTTTAGGAAAGCTGAAGGAGAAAAAAATCGATAGTCTATTGAGTAGGCTGTTCAAACATCTCTAATCTTACTAAACTTATACAAATGCCATGAGAATCCAAGACTGCTACCTTGGGATTAAAGAAAAAAAAAAAAAACTCAATAAAAGGTTGCCTGTGATCTATCTGGATAATCCAGAGCTGGAGAAACCAAGAACCTTCTCCTGGAGTAACGTATAACTGCACAGAACTCCTTCCTGCAAGGACATCCTTTGCCCGTAGGAATGGCCGGTGGCGAGAGCTAAGCTAGGCTAAGCTGGGGAAGTGTTGTAGAGTAAGAAGAAAGCTGTATTCCCCTGGGGAGGGGAAAAACTAACATTTCCTTTTGTTAATAGTGGCAAAAGAGACAGTAAGATGAGAAGCCAAGCCCAGATCCATAGGCTAGGGAGAGGAGGCCCCTACCCAGGGACAGGTTGCCCTTTTCCCTGACTGCTCCTCATCACTCACATCCATGCTGCTCTAAATTCCCACTTGCTGATTCTGGCTCACAGTTGTTTCACCAACCAGTAACAAAGAAAAGGGGGTTTTAGCATTTCGGACCTCAGTAGGCTGTCTCCACCCCATTCGTGCTAATCCCGGGCCACTGCTTATACAACATCCTGGGGCATGCATATTCAGAAATGGCGAATGCATGCCCGGTGCCCGCACGTATCTGAGTTCAGCATCTCACACAGCACAAGTGAGATTAACACAGATCTTGGCATCCGTGAGGGGAAATGCAATGTGCCAGCCTCGGGTTCTGAGTTAACTTCACCTTGTTAAGATATGATGTGGGAGAAACTGAACAGAAAGGCAGACAGTAGGAAGAGGGACAGATGATACAAAAGACAGAATCAGAAGTTCCAGCTGGCACCACTCTGGCTACCATGGTGCCTGGCCAGGGACCAGGAGGGCTTCATGTCCTGGCTCATTCCCCCGTTTCAGTAGCCTGTGCCAACAGAGACATCAGCCTTGCTTTTCAGCAACTCTCAACCATGATCTTGGCAGCTGAGCTCTGAGGTCATCACTCCTTGGTACCTAGTTGGCTTTTGTGTTCAAGTTTTTCAGTCTCTGCCAGTCCCCTGTTTGAGGAGGCTTTGGCTGATCATCCTATCTACATTAAGAATCTTCATTACAAACTCAAATCCAAGAGTAATCTCGACTGCACTTTGTACAGCTCCCAGCAGATGCACCAGATATTTCTGATGCAAGCTGTGGTTGGGAAAGCAGCAGAATGAGGCTGATTTTTTATGCACACTGTGTTGTGGATCCCAGTTTCACATCTGTATTTGGGTCTACACGGGGCATGTGGTTCCCTAAGGTCCCTGGAGAGAAAGATAACCACCTGCCACAGTCAAGGCCAGGGTCTTCCACCCTTCTTCCTGCCATGTTTCTAGCTGGACGTGACCGACCTTGTAGGGTACCGGGTTATTACAACACTCCTTTCTTCTCTTCTAAAGCTAACTCTTAGGAAAACTTCATAGGAGGTTCCCATCTGTTACCAAATGCCACATGCCCACAGACGACACACAGCACACACCCCGGAAGAAAGGAGCATTTCTGTGATGGACGGGAAGTGCTAAGGTTGCAGGGAAGCCATTGGGGAACTGACCTCAGGCCAAGGCCCAGTGAGATGCAGGATGCCCTGCTGATTCTGACCACCCCCTGGAAGGACAGCGAAGGGCAGCAGGGCGAGTTTGTAGGGTACCCCGTGAGCAGTGTGTCAGGGAGGGCTTCTCTTAGGATCCAGGACTTGCACTGACTTCAAAGCCTGCCCTAATTCTAAAGGACCCAAACTCATCAAGTCAAAATAAAACGCCCTGAATATCCTGTCAGAACTCAGGTAACCACAGCAGGAGCAGGCTGAGACTTCAGCTTTGGAGACCACATGGCTGGGTCCTGCCCTGTCTCTGCCTCTCTCCCTCCCTGTCGGCCACCCACAGCCATGCCAGCTGCAGACCCTCAGGGAATTTCAAGGTGGGGTTTGGGTCCAGAGGCTCCCTACTTCCCTCTCTCCTCCCAAGCAGCAGGAGACTCCTTTAGTTCTCCATGGTTTCCAACACTACCTCAGGCCTCCCCTGGGATCTGGAGGCCTGCCCTCAGCTTGGGCCCTGCTTCCACTCTCCCACCCTTTGCCTCCATCCCTCAGGAAGCCCTGGCCCCATTTCTGGACTTCCTGGCACTAACTCAAGGTTCGTGGCCCCACCCTGACAGCCTGGCTGAGGAGCATTTGTTCCCAGCTGCAACTGCACAGGTCCTACACACCAGCCTGCCTTTCACACCCTCTCCTCCCTGCTTTGGGCCACGCCAGGGAGTGCCATCCCTTAAAACTGCACTGTCCATTAATGTGCATGCACCCCTGAGATCCCTCTCTCCCTCCTTCCCATAGCCTAGCTGCGCCACCCTCAGTCCTGCTGAGGGAAGCTACCCCCGAGTTCACAGCAAAACCCCAGGGCGAACCTCAGCAGAGTTCCTCAGACACCTAGGGCTGGCATGGTGGTACAGGCTAAGAGAAACTGAAATGAGTGGCCTCAGCCTGGCATTAGACCCCTCCCAACCAAAGGCCAGGGAAGGAGTCGGTTGGATGGTCCACCTGGGCTGCTTCCTAAGTTCCTTCCCTGGGCTACCTGAGCCGTTATGCAGCAGGCTTTCCTGCCAGGCAGTCTCACTTTGTTAGAGAAGGCCTGGTTTAGGAGCACTCCTTCCAACCTGCCAGTGAGGCCGGACCCTTGCCTCGTGGTAGTACAAGTATTTCCAGCTCTTAAAAGCTTGAGTTAGGCGGAAAGCTGCGGGAAGCCAGGAGGGAAAGTGCCAGGAGGGGCTTTCAGGCTGCCCTGTGGACTCCCATGGATTGCCATGATGAGGGACAGCTGGCTTTCTCCCCAAGGGAGAGGAGAGAACATTTTACTTCAGGGCATACATTCATTCTACCTACTAGCTGGGTGGTGCTGGACAACCGGCATCGCAACTGTCCACTCACCTCAGCTGGGCAGTGGAGTCTACACCATGGGGCTGCTGGGGAAGTGCCTACGGAGAGCTCCTCACCCACAGGTGCTGCTACCAAGACAACCCTGTTGACAACTACGGGGCGCAGTGGGAGTTCCTGCTCGGCTCCCATGGGCTCCAACCGGGCCCACAGAGCTTCAGGATAGCAGCATCCACCGGTTAGTGGGAGCTAGCTCATGAAGCACCACCAACCACCAGCTCATCCTCACGGTAATCCCTTTGACTTGGAGAAAAATCACGTTAGGGTCCCACTCCTAGGAAGCTGGGAGGCCAGGAACTGAATCCATGGGCATCCAGGTTTGGTGACCCCCAAATTAGTACTCTTAAATTAGTACTAAACTGTGTCCATGTTCAAGGGGAAGCAGAAATACAGTTTGCCAGCAGCTAGCAGCCGGACCAGACAGAGCCGCTGGATGTTTTAGTTAAAGGAAAAGGCTGCCTTCTCCCAGGTGAACTGCACCCAGGACGTCTGTGCTCCACTGTGTGCTCCTCTTTCCAGTCCTTCCAACGATCAGCCTGCTGCTCAGGGTGGGCCTGGCGTTTCTTATTAGAGACCCAAGTGACCACATGGCTCCACACTCCCAAAGACAATGATGATATCCATGAACATGGGCAAAAATGGCTATGAAGTGGCCCCAGGCCCAGATGCTCCTGAAGTGTGAAATCTGCCCCCTCAATTTTCCAAGGAAAATCATTCCTTACATCTGCCTTGATGGCCAGCATGCATGTTCCAGCTATTGGTCACTTTAGACAACCAGAAGCAAGAACCCAATCAACCATCCCTCTGTTGTCAATGTACCAAGCCTTTTCTAGTGTGTGAACCTCAGTCTGAGGATAGAAAAGTCTTTTCCCTTCCCGTTTACACAGGGACTTCGAGACACCATTTCTGGGAGAATGTCTTGAAGGGTGGAAGGAAGTGGCTTTGCTTGCTCTGCTTCCATTTGCTATGCGGTGAGTCTGGGTGTGGCCAGGACCACAGGAAGGGTCTTACCTGTGCAGTGAAAAAGGCTGGGGTGAGGGATCCCGAGGGCAGTGCTGGGCTGTTGAGGGCGATGGAGCCGAGATCGGTGCCAGAGAGCACCAGCGGGGGTGCAGAGATTTCCAAGCCTTTGGGCTTTTTGCCCTTTGGGGGAAGAGATGGAGACTTGGTCTTGGAGCCTGACGACAGGTTCAAGGGCTCCAGGGAATCCGAGTCATGGCAGGCAGCCTCCAGGAAGAGGCTTCTGTGTTCAGAAGGGAGCGGTGAGTTGGGGGACAGGGATGGGGACCGAGAGGAGGAGGGCGAGGCCGACGAGATGCTGGCGGCATTTGGCAACATTAAAGAAGAGATCTTGGCTGAGACAGAGGAGGCCAGGAAGGCAGATGCCGCTGCAGCCTCGGGCGTGGAAGGCAGGGACACCACAGGCCTGGTGATGTGCTTCTCGGTTTTATTGGTGACAAACCTGATCACAGTCCTGACTTCTTCCACAGGGGGACTGTCCTCAGGTGGCTCCTCCAGCTTCTCTGTCTTGATGGCCTTGAAGGCCTCTGGAGGGTTCTGCAGGGAATTAATGGTGAAAGACGAATATAGGCCTGAATGGATGTATTCGTTGCGGCTTGTACTTTTGAGGGCGGACAAGCCGTGCTTGTGGGCCTCGCGACCCTCAGGAGGCACCTTACAGTCACTGTCCTGCAGAAAAAGGCTCTCCCGGCTGATCTCCACTGCGTGAGGATCCATTTTGAGGATCTCTGGGAAAGAGACGAACTTGTACACAAACTTCTGCCCGATCACCTTCTTGATGATGTTCTGCAAATAGAAGAGCAGACGTTGAAAACCTAAGTGCACGTGAGACACCGCATAAGGGCACACTGTCATGGCCAATGTTGCCAGCAGATGCCCCGAAATGCCCCTGATGAGCACATGCTGGCTAAAGAGGAGGGGATGGCCAAAGGACTGAACTTGTTTTCCCATTCTGCCAACTTCACCAAACTGCCATTTGTGGTTTCCTGGTCTGGAAATTGAGGATGATTATTCCCAATGAAACAGCAACAGTCACCGGGCAAGGTGGCGCACGCCTATAATCCCAGCACTTTGGGAGGCTGAGACAGGAGAATCACGAGTTCAAAGCCAGCCTCAGCAATTTGTGAGGTGCTAAGCAACTCAGTGAGACCCTGTCTCTACCTAAAACACAAAATAGGGCTGGGGATGTGGCTCAGTGGTCGAGTGCCCCTGAGTTCAATCCCTGGTACAAAAAAACAAACAAACCAGCAACAGTCCTATTTAGTAGACACTTACTATGTGGCTGGGGCTGTTCATACCTGATCTTATACAATATGAAGAGCGATCCTAGGAGGAAAGTGTTATTATTCCCATTTTAAATGTTAGGAGGGCTGGGGATGTGCCTTAGTGGTAGAGTGCTTGACTAGCTTGTGTGAGGCCCTGGGTGCCATCCCAGCACTGCAAAAAATACATGAATGAAAAATTAGGAGATAAGCTTAGCCTACTTAAATAACTGCACAGCCACCCAGCAGGTAGGTGGTAAGGCAGCCTTTGCAGAACCGTGATGCAGCACTGTCTTACTGGAAGTTGAGAGAATGGGGTGAGATAGTAATGGAAAAGCACCCTGCAAACTGGAAAGCAGTATGCAAAGGAAAGACAGTCAGACACTGCCGTGCTCTCTTAAGTCACAGAAACATTGTTGCCACTGGAGGAAAAACCAATCGCCTACTTGTATATTTGTGACATTAATCTAGTGTTCTAAGTTTCTTGTATCTGCTTCTGGCTCTTCAGTTTACGAACCCTCAAATATTAGGATGTAAACAAAAAACAACTGCTGCAAAAGTTTAGAGCTAGTAAAGTCTGTTCTGTGTTTGAGATTTATTAAATCGATAGATGAATTCCCTGTAGAACTTCCCAGATTTCACATTTATTTATCAAAGGCTCGCTGTGCGCCCCACTCTGTGCTTGACTCATGGGATCCTGGTGCTAAGGGGAGACAAAGATGGCATCCCTCCAGCACAAAAAGCTAGTGCCGTTCTATAGAGAAAGGACTCTGAATGTTTCCTTGTAAACCGTTCCTCCTGAAACTTGGGTACTAGTTTCAGGAAAAATAAAATCATCTGGGGAAAAAGAGCTTTAGAAGCAGCTCCTACTGAGTGCCTTGCTGCTCCAGTCATTCTTGTGTGCAGGCCACTTAACAGGGTCCCCAGGCTAGCCTTCTTGGAGGGCATGAGGTATCCCCCTTCCTCCTCCAAGACTCCCAAGACAAGGAGTCACCTGCCCCAAACTTCCAAGATCTACTGGTTCTAAAACCTGAATCTTTTCACATTTCCATACAAATGTGGAGGGAAAGCATCAAAGAACCCCCTAGGGGCTGGAGCTCAGTGGTAGACCCCTTGCCTAGCATGTATGAGGCACTGGGTTCAATCCTCAGCACTACATACAAATAAATAAAATAAAGGTATAAAAAATACAATATATAAAAAAGAACCCACTAGAAGAGATGAGACTGAATTAAGTTTGTTTCTTTCTTTCTTTTTTTTTTTGAACTTAACTTTATATATTTCTTTTTTTTTACATGGTGCTAAGGATTGAACCCAGTGCCTCTTATGCGCTAGGCAAGTACTCTACCGCTGAGCCACCACCCCAGCCCAAGTTTGTTTCTTTTGCAAATATGGTTTGGCATTGGGGTTTTGCCTGCCCTCTTGCTACATCATGGCATCTGATCTGTCTTTTGCTCCCTTAAGTGAAAGAGGGAGAGGCACAGTTACTATGCCATTGAGACTTTCAAGGAAGGTGTCTAAGAGAGGGACAGGAAATCCCACTCACTTGAGTCCCGTGAGGCCTTACCTTGCGCCAGCACTCACGAGGTTTGTCCCTGCCAAGGGACACATTAGACTGGATTTGAAGCTGCGCGGTCCCGGCATCCTTGGCCCTGACCTGCAACCTACCCCATGCAATCTCACCGCTCCAGCTGACCTCGTTCCCACACTCATACTGGCACACCTTCAGAAAACTGGGGAACTGAAAAGTTCCACCTGGGCCTGGCTGACAGCTCTGTAGAGCACAGCACCAGCCCCGGGAGAGGACGTGCCAGGGAAAACCAGCTCCCAGCAGGAAGAGATTAAGCAAGGGTGTCAAGGACCCCACCTGACCCAGAGTTGGTTCCTATTATAAAGTTAGCGCGCAGGCCTGAAGTGGCTTCCTCTGCAAGAATTCTGGGGTATTTTTTGTTTGTTTGTTTTACTCATAATATTTTCCTCTCTAGGGAAACACTCTATTTTTTCCTTAGCCAGTTTGAACCTTCATCTAAATTGAGTTTTTTAAGCCTAAATAATTACACAGAAGAAAGCAAGAGAAACCATACGTTCTGAATTCTTTCCTTTAGCAAATATAATGGTTTAAAAAAACACTTTCATTTTCTTACAGGCTCAGAACATAATGTCTGAGGAGGGATTATATTTATGAGCAAACCAAGAGATAATTAAGGACTGTGGTAAGAATGATTTTTAAAAGTCTCTCCTTGTCAAAAAATGGTAGGAAGCTGAGTGCGGTGGCACACACCTGTAATCCCAGTGACTCAGGAAGCTGAGACAGGAGGATTGCAAGTTGGAGACCAGCCTTAGCAACTCAGCAAGACTCTTGGCAACTTAGTGAGACCCTATCTCAAAATAAAAAATAAAAGGGCTGGGAATGTAGCTCAGTGGTAAAGCACCCCTAGGTTCAATCCCCAGAATGGAGAAAAAAAAAGTCAGAAATCCAAGTTAAAAGGGCATGGCAAACATCCCACGTAACTGCCAACTGACCAATGGATAAATGAATGTGGTCCATCTGACAAGGGACTATTATACAGCCAAAAAAAGAAACAGGATCAATGCAGGCTACGTGACTTAGAATTCATTGTGCTAAATGAAAGAAGCAAGATACTATAAGGCCACATATAACAATTCCGTTTAAATTAAATGCCCAGAGTAGCAAAATCCACGCAGTCACAAAATAGATCATGGTTACCTAGGACCCAGAGGAATGAAGGAATAGGGGATTGTGGCTTAAAGGGCATGGAGGTTTGTTTGGAACAAAGATGTTCTAAAATTGATTATGGGGATGGATGTGCAATTCTAGATAGAGTCAAAGCCACTGAACTGTGTACTTTAAATGCGTGAATTGTATGGCATGTGAACTGTATTTCAATAAAGCTGTTTTTAAAAAAGAACACAAAGAATTTTACACGTTTAAATGGAAGGCAGTGGGACACCTTCTCCAGCTAGATGGTGACTGCTGCCTTGTGCTCACCCGACTGCAGATAAGGAAAGGAGACAGGGGAAGGGTCCATTGAGTAGCTGCTGCTCTGTGGGGAGGGCAGGGTACCAAGGCAGATTTCCAGAGCAAGTTCATGCGGCGATGGGCGTGGAGCCAATGTAATGAGCTGGCCAAAAGGAGGAAGCATGGCCTTTGGAAACAACCAGGGTGGGTCTTGCTTTCCAGAGACCAAGGGAAAAGGTGAATTCGATCTGGCTCCCAAGACACGTGAAAACCTCTTCAGGGGCTGAAATGGACTTGGACAGGAGGACAGGAGGGTCAGACGGACTACGCAGTCAGAGGCGTGCAGCCCAGCATGGCTGGGAGCTCAATGCCGCCCCAGGGATATCTGTTCCCATGAGAACAGCTGGTAGGGAAAGTCTTGTCATATCACTGAGGACACCTGCAGCTGGAGAACAAGAAAGAAGGTGGGTGGAGGTGATATGTCCTGGCAGCTGAAATGATAGTTTCTTTTTTTTGGTACTAGGGATTGACTCAGAGGCACTTGACCACTGAGCCACATCCCCAGCCCTATTTTGTGTTTTATGTAGAGACAGGGTTTCACTGAGTTGCTTAGTGCCTCACCATTGCTGAGGCTGGCTTTGAACTCGTGATCCTCCTGCCTCAGCTTCCTGAGCCACTGGGATTACAGGCATGCGCCACTGTGCCCAGTTGATAGCTTCTTTTTACTTATCTTCCTGGGCAGATCCTGGGAATGTAGGGAAGGCAGGGCATGTATGTTTAAATGCCTCTGAGGTCTCCAAAGGGAAGTTTCTTTCCAAAACAGTCTGCTGAGAAAGCTCACAACATGAGCAATAATAACAGCTAGCATTTGCTAAGCACGGATTATCTGCCAGGCTCTGCTCTAAGAACCTGACGTCCATCATCTCATTTAATCCTCTGGGAGACTGGAATGTTATTATGTCCATTTGAAGAATGAACAAACCAAGGCTCCAGGAGTTGGGGAAGACAGCGGGCACCCAGGCATTCTGACTCCTGAGTGCTTAGCCATGACAGAGGTTTATGCAAATTAGCCCAGGACACCAGAGCGCTTGGGTAGGGTTGTTATTACGTTATGTGAAGAAGACATTTAGAAAAAGTCTGGTTTTCACCCCTTCGATCCCAGCCTCACAAGTATTTGTTGCTTCTAGTTGCCTAGCAACCTGACAAATCTGGTATGTGTCCAGCTGGGCCAAGGGACTCTCAGCACGGTTTGAGAGGGCTGCACATCTGCCTCCTTTACGTGCATGGGACCAGCCTCTTGGTAATCTCCCATGAAGCGTGTCCTGGCTACCAGGGCCAACTCTCCCCCAGCACTGCAGGTCAGCCAAAGGCAGCAAGGGCGGGGCCGACTCAGAGAAAGGGCCAAACTACAGTCTCCTATGACAGACCCCAGAGAAAGAAGAGCAAATGGGAGTGACTAACACCATCACAGCAGCCACAGTGTCATCAGGCAAAGCGAGAGCCTAGAGTGCAGGCAGTGCAGAGGGGTGAGGCCACAGGAAGCCCGGGGAGCCCTTCTCAGCTCACTTCCGGTGACAGGCTCTCTGTCATCTCACCCTAGCAGGGCAGAAGACAGAGTTGGCAGATCCTATTTACATGTCTCTCTGTGCTGCCTGCTGCCCTGACAGGTTATAGGCTCACCTGCAGGAACATGTGTGTCCATGGGTGTGCTTAAATACATACGGACACACAAACACACAAGCACACACTGCCTTCTCCTCCCCTTTGAAGAGGAAAAAGAAGCCCATGTAAATAATCCCAAATAGAGACGCTGTGGCTGTGGCTCAGTGGTAGAGCACTTGCCCAGTATGCATGAGGCACTGGGTTTGATCCTCAGCACCACATAAAAATAAATAAAATAAAGGTACTGTGTCCATCTGCAACTACAAAAAATTTTTTAAAGTGATAATCCCAAATAGAGTGATCCCATACCTAGGTATATGAGGGACTTGTTCAGATGCTCAAAGTTCCTTATATAAAATGGCATGGTATTTGCATATCACCTATGCACACACACTATGTTTTATAAGTCATCTCTAGATTAATGGCAATCCCTAACACAATGTATATGCTACATAAAGAGTTGTTATACTATACCGTTTGGGGAATAATAACAAGGAATAAAAGTCTGTGTATGTATACAGATGCAATTTCTTCCTCAAATATTTTCCACAACTGTAGTAGATAAGGAATATTTCTATTAAGTTTTGTAAATTAAAAAAAAAAACAATTATATTCAGAAGTCAGTAATGAAGAGATGCTTTTAGAAGTGAACTTACCTCCTCAATTATGATGTAGTTAGGATAATATTAAAATAGGTTAACTAAATGTTTATTGAATACAGGGCTCTTCAGCTATCTATAGGGAGAACTGAAAGAAGCCTGAAGCCAGAGGCTTCAAACCCCAGAAGAGACACCACTTTCTAAGGCTAACGCCCAGGCTGGTTAAAGTTCCATGAGTATGTGTCCCACCTCCATATGCTTTTTTACTGGCATTTTAAAGCTGAAAACTCCCAGGCACTGAGGCCATATGTACACCTACAACCTCACACCTCCCTTGAGAGCTTAATAAACTGTAATTTCATCCATCCATTGACTCAGTAAATACCTGCTGGATGTGCCTGTCCATCTGGGCTGGTCTGGCACCCTGATTTTGATCTAAGGTCATGTATCTGTCTGTCTCATGCTCTGACTTGTTACCCAGGCTCGCATTTCCTCCCTGGGACCTGCGATGGGTTGCCCCTGGATACGCTCTGACTGCACCCGCTGGTCCACTATCTGAGAGCTCCTGGCTCTGCAGACACCCTGCCCTCTGGCTTTTCAGGTTTGCCACCTTGTTCTCAAAAGTGAAAAAAGAAAAAAGAAAAAAAAAAAGCCAGCAGCTCCCTAAGCAAGTAGGAAAAATGATTTAGAAAACTCTTTTTAAAAAAAAAAATTTTTTTTTTTAGTTGTAGACAAACACAATAACTTTATTTTATTTATTTATTTTTATGTGGTGCTGAGGATCAAACCCAATGCCTCACAAGTGCCAGGTAAGCACTCTACCTCGGAGCTACAACCCGAGTTCCTAGAAAACTCTTCCTAACGCTGTCTGGGCCTTTTACTGCACACTGGTAGTAGAGCTTGGTGACGGGCATAGTGGAAGAGACCTTCCCAATAAACACCACCAGACCACATCACAAGGGCTGCTGCTAGGACTAAGTTGACACACCACTCCTGTCTCACACTAGCCACGTGCCTCAGTTTCTTCATCTGCCCAATACATCTACGCATTGTAAGTTCATAGCCTAAATTTAGCTATTACTGTTACTGCAATTATTTTTACTCTTCCATTTAAGCAACAATAAAACAAACGCCGCCCTCTACCAGCCCTAATGACAATTTAATAGGCAATATGAACCCTCTTAGAAGGCTGTGCATATTCTACTTGCTTTATCCACAGTTTTGGGCAACATGATCCATGGCACAGCAGGCAGAATTATGTGTGGTTCATATCCCTCAACCAAGCTGGGGAAACATGATGCTTTATTTATTGGGTTCAGACAAGAAATGGATGCAAGGCTTACAGTACATCATGCCTAACGTGGCCAGCACTTGATATTCACCAGGAAGAAAATCTCATGCAATCCAATTAATTCCAGGATAGGGGAGGAGAGGGCAGCCCACAGGGAGCAACCACTGAATCCAGGTGAGCCACGTAGATGCCAATCACATCCTACAGCAGAGATGTAACACCAGGCCCTGCAAGGTGGCACAGGCACTAACCAGATACCCAGCTAATCACACTGTTGTCCTTTGCCTCTCAGAACAGGAAACATGCTCCCAGGTAGGGAGAAGCAGCCTGGCTTCATGGTGTCAGCTATGGCCAAGGGACTTTGCTAGGGCTCCTGGTGGAGCCCACTGGATACCACAAGCCCTAAGCACCTGCCACTAAGATCCCTGGCACAGAGAACCAGGAGTTTGAGCTAGCAGACCCTGGCTTCACTGGAGGTGTGTCCATCTCTATCATGGCAAATCCCCCATGAGGAAGGAGCCTGTGGGTGGAGAGAACAGAGGAAAGCAGGGAGCACTCCTGAGAGCCCTCCTCTCGCTGCTGTGCACACATAGCTACCTTGCAAGGGGCACCGTGCTGCTCTGTTTTAAAGATGAAGTGGTCAAGGGTCACCGTTCTTGCTTGGCCAGTGAGGTTACATCCATTTTCCACCACACAAGGGTGGGTTAGATGTGGGGAGAGCCATACCATGGACAACCATGAGCTGTTTCAGAGGACCATTCGGTGTTCACATTTCCTGTGTCTTTAAATATACATTAGGTGAAAAATGATAGTATGTATGGAAGGTTCCTGTTATTTTAATGAAATTATTTTCTTATTATTTCTTATTTTCTATAAGTATGTTTAAATGAAAAGAGAAGGAAAAATTATATCTTGAAAGATGTATACAAATTAACAGTGACTTTAATATTTCTTTTTGCTTACCTGCATTTTCACATTGAAAAAATAACAATATGTATGCATTATGATTACTTGTCAAACTAAGACCCAGCTTGTCATCGGTGGGGGTGAAATCTGAACCCAGCTGTTGTTCCAGAGTAAAGCCCTGAGCCACTGCCGTTCCACCAGCACAGCCTCTTGCAGAAGGCTGCTGCATGGGGCCCACAGGCTGCAGCTAACGTTAGCCCGCCCTGTGCCCAGAGCACAGCAGCACAGACTGCGCCGTGCCTGGAAACCAGCTCTGAGCTAAGAAAGCTTGGCCCTTCCTTAATAGTGGCCTCTTTCAGCTGCTCACGAGGAAGAGCTCAACTCCTGTCAGGCTGTTCTCCACACCCAAATAGAAATGCCTCTGCCACCACAGGGCAGAGGAGGTGCCTGCTTTCAGGGGACATGCTGGCATGAGGCACCAGGACCCAGCAGTTGCAAACCTGCCCATTGCTCGAGAGGACAACCTTTAAGCAACACAATATCCAATGGGTAAGAATGATGGCAAACAGGAAGTTCCTGTCTACCACGCAGAGTGTGGCTGTGGCCCCCACTGCCCAGCACCTCAGAGCATCCACAGGCCCAAGCAGAGCAGTAGCTCACACAAAGGCAAGGCCAGAAGCCCTGACGGGCCGGAGGTTACTTGGAACCAACTACTGGCATAAGCAGACAGACCAGGGTTCAAATCTTTACCTCTCTACTTACTATGACCTTGGGGATGCTGAACTTCTGTAAGCCTCAGTTTATACAGACTTAAAATGGGAACAAAACTACTTCATAGGATAGTTTTTTCCTAAAGAATTATGTATGTTAGTGTCCTGCTATACGGGTCCTTAAAACATGACCCCTTACCCAGAGGAACCTGCTAACAATGATCTAATTATACAGAATGCTCATTATACCACACTGTCTTACTGTATTCTGCCTCCAAGCAATCAGAATTCCTTAGATAGTACCCCACTTTACAGTTGACATAAGTTTACACATGATTTCATGTGAGCCTCCATTTTATATCCGAGAGGCCAGAGGCTCAGAGGTGAGTCCACACAATTAGCAAGCAGAAGAGGCAGGACTCGGGGCCACTGGCTCCCCAGCCAGCACCCTTTCTTCTGCGCCTCATCTAGTTTCCCGTCCAGACCACAGTCTGACTCACACTTTCCTGACACAAAACCTGAAACACCCTCTCCAAAGTTAGAACACGCAACGCCTGTAGGATCACACTAGTTCCTTCTCCTTAACACCTAAAGACTCTTCCAACAGTGAGGAGAAACCTTCCTATGGAAGACTCCATGCTAGGCTCTGACTCCTTTCAATGTATGTCATCTGAACTAGAGGGGACATGGAGCAGTCAGCTGGCCATATTAAGCTTGGTTTCGAATTTGTTTGGGGCAGATCCCTTTGCACCTGCCCCAGATGAAAGGCTGCTTCTCCCCATCAATCTGAGCTATTTCTAACCAGGGCAGTCAACTTGCTCCCACCCCTTCCCAAAGTGTGCTGAATAATGTCCCCCTCAAACTCATGTCCACCCAGAATCTTAGGATAGGATCTTATTGACAAATACAGTCTTTGTGGATGCATTGATTAAGAGTGTCAAGTTGGAAGCATCCTGGATTTAGGATAGGCAGTAAATTCAATGACTGGTGTCCTTACAAAAAGAAGACAGGGAAGGAGAACACAGAAAGATAGAGGCAGAGACTGGAGCTGCAGTTATAAGCAAGGAACATAACAGACTGTGGGAGCCACCAAGGCTGGCAGGGGCCAGGGAGGATTCTCTGGAGCCTGCAGAGGGAACATGCCTCACAACACTCTGACTTCAGACTTCTGACCTCCAGAAGCATGACAGAATAAATTTCTGTTGTTTGGAGGAACCAAGTCTGTGGGCATCTGTTATGGCAGCCCTATGGGACTAATCCACACGCTTTTTAAAGTCATCTCTGCACAGTGGGCCAGGAGGGGCTGGGCCACAGCTCCCTGGAGTGTCTCTCCTGTCCTTCCCTTTCCCCTGTGATGCTGTGACAATGTTGTCCTAGGCCCTGGGCTAGGTGGGGCCTGGAGCCGTCCTTTGTCTAAAGCTCAAGTTTGGAACATGTACACTCCCACCTGCCCACACACCCTCCACTCTGAACTTCTAAGAATACAGTGCTGCCAATAAAGGGCTGTAACTCCATCTCTGAATTGGCCAACTCCACTGGCTCCTGGGAGAGGTTTCCTTTGGTTTGGGTTGAGATTTCTTTCTTTTTCTGCGCTGGTAAGCTGTAGTGTGAACTGTCTCACCCAATTCAGTGGGCCTGAGGTTGGGGGCAGGAGGGCTCCTCGGCTTTGCTGCCTGTGCAACTGTGGTCCCCAAGGTGCTGCAAATGACAAGAGCCATCTCACTGGTCTGGCAGGACACCAGACCTGAGAGGCTCAGACTGGACACTGGACTACCTTCCTCTGTGGCTGCACTGACCTTCTCCAGTACTGGCAGCCCCAGTGGGGATCTCAGGGTCCAGAGGTGGTCTGGGAGCATGTTCTCATCCTGGCTGTGCCACCCGTTCACTTAAAGATTGGAGACGGTGCTCAGTGGTAAAGCCCCAGATTCAATCCCCAGCACCACACACAAGAAGTAAAGAATAAAAATAAAATGAAATAAAAATTGCCTCCCCTCTAGGGTCCTCACTTGCTCAAAAGACAATAGGTGGTGTGGGGTGGTTTCCTGGGTCCTTTCCTGCTCTGACATTTGAGGTGACAGATTCCTCTGTGACAGAGGACAGATGTCTGCTCGCTCCTCACCCATTCTACATGTATCTGGCCCAGTGATGTAGACAGAGTGATAGCAGGAGAGGAGAGGGACATGGAGCAGGCAGGTGGTCACCAAGTACAGGCATCCTGGAGAGGAGCAGGCAGGGAAGGCAGAAAGGATGAGGAGGCCATGCTGTGGAGGGCAGCTGGGGAACTTCAGAGGTAGTGGGACTGGGGCAGGGTGGTGAAGGATCTTTGGAGTCTATCTGGGGACCACAGGGCACTGGGGAGGTACACAAGCAGAAGCCTGCCCAGTGCCTACCTGGCTTTCTTTAGGAGGCATCTTCTGGAGCCATGGATGTTCTGGGGCCACCTGAACCTGCACCTCCCACGCTTAGCTGGCTCTGAATCCTTCCAGCAGTCCTTCCTCTGTCTTAGTCAAAACATGTGAGAGGGGTATCTCTTCTTTCTGCCGACCTTGGGGTAGTAACCAGCATGAGGAGTGTAAGGTTCCAGTGTGGGCCCAGGGACCTGTAACATGGGATTCTGCAGCTTCATAATCCTGCATGTGGACCTTAGGGTCAAGATTCCTAGGCTGCTGGGCACAGTGACATAGGCCTGTAATCCCAGCAGCTCAGGAGGCTGAGGTGAGAGGTTCACAAGTTCAAGGCCAGCCTCAGCAAATGAGCAAGGTCCTAAGCAACTTAGTGAGACCATGTCTCAAAATAAAACATAAAAAGAGGTTGTGACTCAGTGGTAAAGCACCCCTAGGTTCAATTCCCAGTACCAAAAAAAAAAAAAAACAAAAAAGAAGATTCCTAGGCTGAAAGCTCTGTCTCTGGCCAGCAGCTTCATCATGGATCTGTTATAAACCTCCCGGAGACTCAGCATCCCCAACCTCTCAAATGGATCTACTACTGACCATGAGGACAGGTGCATCAGGACTTAGAGAATGAGTTAATAAATGTAAAAATACCTAGCGCAGTGCCTGGCCAAAAACAGAGTGCTCCATACACGTGAGCTTCCCTCCTTATGTTACCAATTTGGGGTAAGAACCCAGCACAGGCAGGAGGTGGGAAGAGGCTGCACAGAGGAGCAGCTGGTAGATGGTGGGTGGTGGGTGGTGTGATGTGAATGTGAGGGTTTCTGTCAGTTTGTCTACACAACCCCTCAATTTTCCTGCAGCTACAAGCCTAGAAGCGGGACCGTTAGTGCTGGCAAATGCAGACTCGGTGTGGGCTTGGGCAACAGCCTGACGCAAGTGGATTTGGCAGGCTGCAGGAGCTTTGGCAGCCGAGCACAGAGCGCAGGAGCATCCTCATCAATGTGGTGTTGACGGTGCTCCCAAGACTCCGGCTCATCCTTGTTCCTTAGCAACTGCTCTATTTGGGGGAACGCTGAGTGCCATGGGGAAACTAGCTTGGAAGCCCAAGCAAGACAGGAAGCACCCCCAGGCGACACACAGTGTCTGTCCCCTCCCCCTGCAGCCCAGTTCCCTTATGCTGGCTGCTATCTCCCAGGGCAAGGTGACCAGATTGGAAGACCTCCACGAGGCAGCTCGGCCACTCCACAGGTCTCAGGCAGCTTCCGGGGCCAAATGCTGCAGAGAGGCCCTGGCTACTCCCTTGGCCCCCAGACAAAAGCCCAGTTGCCATCTGTTGTCCTTTGAACCATCTGAGCAATTGAAATGGGATAAAGGAGAAAAAAAGACACCCGACACCCGACAAAACACACAGGCTCAACACTTGGGCCCATGGCTAGGCACAGAAGCTTCCTTCCACACACAGGACACCACCAATAAAGTCTGGAAGAGATGGGTCTTCCATGGAATTCCACAGCCAACAAAGGTGTTCTAGAAAGTTCTACGATATGAACATTTGCTGAACTTTTGTTCTTCCTCTGCTGTGACAATATATCATTTTATCTTCACAAAATTTATTTTGGGGATTTAAAAATTCCCCCAGGGCCAGGCTTCTTGGCACAGGCAGTGGACCTTAGGCGTGTATTATAAATACTAACGTTCTCCCGTCCTGCTCGCACAGCTGATTTATAATGAATTAGCCAATTACATTAAGAAGGTGATGGGTTCTACTTCCAGGAATACATTGCCAAGGACTTTGACTCCACTGCTGCCCTCTAAAGCCTTTCCAATTAAGTAAAGATGGCCCAGTACACTATGAGGCTAAGCCCGGTGTTGTGGAGGACACAGGAAGATTTCTCATTCGATCACCACTTTCATCTGCTGATAAGAAGGGAACTGGCAGAGGGTTCAGCCTCCCCCCAGGATGAGCGTTCACTGCCAACAACCAGGACAAATGGTCTGTTGGATGGAAAAGGAGGAAAAAAGACCTGTTTAAGCTTCCAGGTCTTTCTGTAGCGACCTAGAGAGCCTGTGTCTCTGGCTCCTGGTGAACAGAAGACAGCTGCCCACCTCATGTGATGCCAGCCTCCACTATCTTCCTGTCCCCACAGGGGTTTCTGGAGCAGGGCCCGAGGTGGTGGGGCCAACTCACCTGGTGGGGAGAAACGGATTCATGGTAACCAGCCAAAAAGATCAGAAAAGTAGGCTCTGAGGTGAACTGGTCAATGCCAAAAAGAGGAAGAGACGCAGATTTTTATCTCTAAAATGTGTGCTCTGATCCTGAGGCACTCTCTTGCTGTCATTCCTGTCAGGTCTTGCCGGCAAGTGCCATCGACGGCATGCTGTACCCCATGTGCCACTCCCCGCTCACATTCCACCCTCGCCTCTCCCTTGGTTCCTAAAGAAATGCTCTGCACTTGGAAAAGTCATGCTCTTTCACACTCCCTACCTTGACACAGGCAGTTCCATTCTGGTATATTCCTTCCCAACTTTTCCCAGCTGGGTAAACTCGTTCTCAGGCCTGGAGACCCAGGCCAAGTGTTCTGTCCTTGGGAAGCATTCCATCTGCCTTTTCCCCCTCTCGGAAGACTGGGTATCATGTCCACACTAGTACTTCCCAGGATTTGGGAGGAATTTTTTTTTGATGTGCATGTCTGTCTCCCCCACCAGCTTCTGAACATCCCCCAAGGGGACAGAGGGGGTTTTGTCAGAGGAATGGCTAAATGAAGAACAGAGGTAAGAGAAAGGGGTCCTGTTAACTGGAGGCAGAAGCAAGCTGAAAGCAACCCAGAACTTATTTTAGAAGTGCAACAATGTCGTGAATCCCAGCAGTCCTTCCTGCCCCTCAGGTCCACAGGTGTGTGGCGGTTCTGAGGGCCAATTACAGGCACCATCTCCCCCCTGAGATCAAAGACAGAAAAACCGATCCTGTCCAGTGTTGTTAAATGACAAAAAAAGAGTTGTTAGCCTGTTAATAAATATAATCTCTGGAAGATATCCTTATAATTACATCACTTAAGTTTACCTTCTGGAAACCTCAGTTTAAACCTAACAGGAGAAAAGAACAACCCCACCTCAAACTGTACATCCTCACCACTACATTATCAAACCCATTTCCTAGGACTTAAAAGTGACCTGAGGAAAACAAGCTGTGTGGTAGGGGGCGACTATGAAAAGCCCTGGCTCCAGGTAAACGCCCCATTCAGTCTCCACCAGCTCAGGCTTCTGTACCTCAATGCATGGCCACAGGTGCCTTCTGTGTCTACCTGTCCCTCAAGCTGGCCAGGGATCCTTCAGTCCCCAGCCTCCTAGGAGATACAGCATGCTGCTCCTGGTCTGGACATCATTACTCCTGCTCTGCAATGCTAGCTGGGTTTGCTTAGCAGCCTTGTCAAAAGTTGCACTTGGGAAAGGTCATCTTTGGCAGCAAAACCCTCACCCTCTGACCTTCCCTCACACGCATGTTAGGGAGTCCACAGACACGTGGGTGGAGGAAGGAAGTGAAGAGGCGGGGGCTAGATCTCAGCCACTGCTGACCCAGGACTGGAGCCCGCAGGGCTGGCTTTGCTTCCCTTTCAGCCATCTATTAAAGTCTTGTGCTGTTCCAGCTCAGCCCAATTCCCAGAGCCTCTGAATATCTCCAAGGTGGGACTGGTCTTCTTCACCCTGTCCTTGCCCTGGAGACCTGGAGCAGGTGCTGGTACAGTGTGATGCACCTGCTGTTGAACTGAGTGTCGCACCTGTCATCAAGTCTACTATTACACCTGCTGTTGGGCTGAGCTGCTGTTCACATCAGGGGGAACAGTTTTCTTTTAGGATTTGCTGAATCTGAATCCTCATCTCCAAGGCTCTCCTTTTACTATGTAATTCTGAAAATGTCTGAAACGTAGGGCTATGTTATAGGTTGAAGTATGTTGCCTCCAAAGATCCTAACTGCTGGTACCTGTGACGGTGGCCCTATTAGAAACAGGGTCTTTGCAGAAGTGACCGAGTTAAGATGCATTCATACTGCATGAGGATGGGCCTTCATCCAATGACTGTGTCTTTATAAGGAAAGACACAGAGACACCGAGAGAGAACGTCATGTGACAACAGAGGAAGAGAGTAAGGCGGTTATGAGCCAAGGCGTGCTAAAGACTGATGGGCACCCAGAAGCCAGGAAGAGGCAGGCAGGGAGCCTCCAGGCACTCAGAGCAGCCCAACCTGCCACTGACACCTTGACTTTGGACGTCTAGCCTCTAGAACTGTGGGAGAATTCATTTCTGGTGCCTGAATCCACCCAGAGCTTGTGGTCATGATACAACAGCCCCAGCAGACTAATGCAGCCAATGATCAAACAGCAGCGAGGTGTTTTTTTCTTAAGTGAGGCAACTTTTATGACATGAGTGATTTGTACCTGAGTAGGACACATGTGTACCTTTGTTGGGCATTTACAGGGCAGTAATATGTGCCAGAGGCTGTGCAAGGTATCAGGGCAACTGAAGAGGTTCTGTGAGAAGGACACCTGTGTAAACAGATGACTGTGACATAAGGCAGCAGGACTTTCAGGCAGGGATGACAACGGCATGCACTTGTGGGGTGTGGACCTACTGAGTCTCTCTTAATCCACAAGCCACACAATGAGGGGAGGCACTGTGATTGTCCCCGCTTCTCCTGGGGGAACGGAGATGGTTGGACTCTAACAGCACTGAATTCACAGCCCACGGAGGTGCTACAGGGCACAGGAAGCTGGGAGCTTGCTCCAACTTGGAGGGACTGGGGAAGTGTGTAAGTGTATAAGCTTGATTCAGAGGGCAAGAGGGATCAGGTAAATTTGAAAGCGCTTCTATGGAGTTTTCATAGCAGTCCAAATATATGAACCTAGACTAAGGACAGAGAAACCATTGTTGTCCATCATCGGGCATTAAGGAGCATGACACGGGCTCCTGACAGCCCACAGTGAAGGTGGCTGCCATTCCTAGGACCTGACACCCCCTCCCTCTGCGTGCCTGTGCAGGAAGATAGTGTAAAGGTTTTTATTTCCTTCTCTACACTCATCTGAATTTTGCAAATTAGTGATAGAGAATATCATCATCCACATTATTCCTCTGGCTAATGTTTTGTCACACCCACTATGTCCTGGTCACTGCTTCTCATCACTGCATGTGTGTCAATGATGCTGATCCCCTGCCACTCCATGGGGCAGAGTTCACTGAGGCCCAGAGAGAGGGCGCAAACCACCTCCACCAGAGCTGGACTCAACCCCAGACCAGCAGCCCAGAGCTAGACGCCCAGCAGCCCAGAGCTAGACGCCTGGCAGCCCAGAGCTAGATGCACCTCACTATGGTAATGCAGGGGGTGCCAGAGCAAGTTTTAAAGAACGATGATTAAAGCACCTCAGCCCAGTGTGACACCATGAGCCCGTATATGATGCCCCTCTGGTGTCTTATGCATGGTTTTGTACACATTTGTACTTTTTTCCTCCTCTGCCCATTTGTAATATTCTGGAATGAGCTAAAAATATAACATATAACATATAAAAATAATAGTATTCTCATGCTTATCTACTCTGGCAGGGAAACTTCCCTATTAGGACAAACCAAGGGACTGCAGTTTCAGCCAAGAGTGAAAAGATGAGAGCTAGCAAAGGACAGAAAGAGAACCGGCTGTGGGCTAGGGAGGGACCCCCTGTGTCCCTTGCAGGCTCTGGGAAGAGTGAAGGAGATGGAGGAGAAGGGGGATGATGGAGAGGAGGAGGGAAGAAAGAGGAGGGGGAGGAGGGAGGGGAGGGGGAGGGGAGGAGGCGAGAAGGGGAAGGGGGAGGGGAATGACCACAATACTGACAAGCAGACAGGGTCAGCCTGAGGACACCAAGGGTGCCCACATGGCCCTGGGCTTCACATTCACAAGGACCCTGCAGGAACATAGGCCTCAGGTTAGAGGTCCAGCCATTTAACACTGCCATTACTAGAGGTCAAAAACTGCTACTGGCAGTTTGATCCAGTTTGATCAATTATGCTGGCAAAACTGGAAGTGTTCACCATAAAATGTAAACTAAAGCATCACTTACGTCACCTTCTTTTCTCCTCTCTCCCTTCCCTCTTTCCTTCTTCCTCCCACCCCCCTTCACTCACCTCCCTTCTTCCCCTTTATCTTCCTCCCCCTCTCCTCCCTCTTCCTCCTCTTCCTTTTAAACTGTATTAAGAGTCTGCTATGGTTTGCATATGGCTTGATGTGTCCCCTAAGAGTTTGTGAGTTGGAGGCTTGGTCCTCAGTGTGGTGATGTTGGGGTCAGGGAACCTTTATGCGCTGGGCCTCAGTGTAAGGTTCTGGGTAATTGAAAAGGCTGCCCTCAGGGGAGCTTAATCCTCTTGTGGGACCTCAGTCCTGTGAGAATGGGGTTGTTATAAAAGAGTAAGACTGACTCCAAATATTTTAGGCTATCTGTCTTATCATGTAATTTCTCCCTCTCACAAATGCTCCTACCACGGTGTCATCTTCCATGTTGGGATGCAGCCAAGAGGTCCCTCACCACAGCAAGTACCATGCTCTTGAATTGCTAAAACTATGAACTAAATAACCCTCTTTTCTTTATGAAGTATCTAGCCTCAGGTATTTTGTTATAGCAATACAAAATGGATTAATCAAAGTCTAACTTCCAATCTTACTCATCCCTTGAAAGCACTTCATAAGGAAAAGTCAAACTGCCACGTGAGCATGCACATGTACATGTGGGATGTGGAAGGAAAGACATGGCACATCCTCTTCTGATGGCCAAGCCTGCAATGACACAATAGGACAACAGGCTTCTCCTGCCTCGAGAAGTTCCTGCCCTCACTATGAGGTCCAGATTGCTGCTCAGAGGCTGCGCCAAAGTCACACGGCCAGATACCTGCTCTGCCCCAGCAGGAGAGGAAATGGAAAAGGCTGGCTACCTGGGCCCTAAACCTTGGTCTCAACACTCTACACAGCATTTGCTGGGATTTTTCAATACTGGAATTCTTGACAACAAAGAAAATGTTCTTGTTGTAATTTCTAGGTTATAATGACCCCTGGGCAGCCTGACTGACTAGCTGGAACTCAGATATACAAAAGAAGAGAATGGCCCAGAAGGCAGGGTGTGCGCGAGCCTTTGGCTAGGAACCCCTACTCCCCAGCTCGCCTCAGATCAGGGCTCTGCCACTCATCGCTGCCTTCCATCAAAGCCCCATGTTCTCATCTGTGCAAAGAGGAGGTGTCTGCATCACTGGCCTCATGGGGTGTCACCTGGTTAAAAGCAGACAGGGACAGGAAGTGCTCAGCATGGAGCCTTGTACACCTAATAGAAAGTACCAAATGTACTTGAAGGCTACGAAAAATGCTTTCCCTACAGATGTGAAAAATCTGCCACGGGGGATCAGCTGCAGTGCAAACAGCAAGGGCTTTGCCAACCACGAGCAGTCATTTCCAGCCAGGAGATCCCTTCCTGCTGCAGAAACACACCTCAGCCCACGCCAGGCCCCCAAGAGGAAGAGATGAACAGAGTCCCAGACAGAGGCAGGAATTTTTTTCTTTGACACCTTGATTTAAAACAATGAAAATGCCAAGCTTTTAGGCACTCTGCCAGCAGGGAGGCTGGACTGTTTTCCTTCAGGGCGACCTGATTCCCAGGGCAAAATAGTAGAACCTGGGGGAAATGCAAAGCAACACGCCATCTGCCACTTTCAGACAGTGCAATTATCAAGAAGTGCTCTTCCCTCTTAGTGGGATTCTGCATTAAGTCAGGGTTAATTAATTGCCACATTAAAGGAAAGCACCTTTAGCATTTCAATGACATAATCATATGCAATTACGATCATATAAAGGAACATTTTATAATTAAAGATGTCTTCACTTCCTGAAATGTGTAATCCTTATGTCTTCAATTCCAAAGAGGTTGGCAGACAGAAGGTGCTAAATATAGATCAGGATCTAATATTTAAATCAGTTTTTAATTCACCTTTCAACAGTAACGGTAAAACTGAAACAAAAGCTTACCGTTATTATAAGTCTTTATGTCTATGAGACTTAATATTGAGCAACAAAAGATTTGAATAGAAATGGTCAACAATTACAGGCCTAAAGTGGTTCTCCTAAATAGCAACAGCTCTGCCCTAGCAGCCCTTGAACTACTTGTCCAGGAATGCATTAAAACTCACCCCAAGTGTCTCTGGTAATTATGCTGTATTTTCACTTAACCAAGCACTGTTTCATCTCCGTGACTCAAAGATGAAAATAGACTTTCTTGTAATTAGAGAAATTTCCCATCAAACTGCAAACACCACACACCAAGTACCGTTCAAAATACCCAACCTGGGGGCTGGGGTTATGGCGCAGTGGTAGCGTGCTTGCCTAGCATGCATGAGGCACTGGGTTCGATCCTCAGCACCACATATAAATAATAAATGAATAAAATAAAGATCCATCAACAATTAAAAATATATTTAAAAAAAAAAAAATACCCAACCTGGAATGGCTAGGTCAGTCTTCACAACCGGCCTGAGATGGGCACTCTGGGGATCCCTGTTTTGTAAATGGGAACACTGAGACAACAGAACCTGAAAAATCATGTGTCCATGCCCCCACCGCTTAGGAAAGGCCCTCCCAACTGAACTGCAAACCAGAAGGGAGAAAGACTTTCTAGACTTGAACACTCCTTCTGTCCCTACAGCGAGTCAACATCAGAGAAGCCCTATAACATCCTGACCGCTAATTCCCGTGGTTAGTGACATCCTTCAGCAAACTGCAGGTGAAACACAGAAAGAAAATAAAATCTGACCCACAGTAATATCCAAGGAGTTCCAGGGGAGGGAGAAAGATCCTCCTAACAGGTTTTGTGAGGAACGGCCCAAGCTGCCCCTCTTTCATCTTCTAACTTGGTTCATGGAGCACCACTATCTGATTTCATCCCTGAAATAGGAAAGGGGACCCCAGCCCCACCCCATGCAGGCTCATGCAAGGTCCAGGGTTTACCTTATCATAATAGTATCGCAGTGCCCTGCTCAGCTTATCATAGTTCATGTTTGTTTTGTTTTTGCGGAGTCCCCACAGCTTGGCCACTTCTTCTGCTTTGAGGAGCTTGAATTCACCATCGTTTGAGGTCCAGCAGATCAGATGCTCGTGTTTCTGGTCCAGCAGCAACTGCAACAGGAACTGCCACAGCGTGATTGCACTCTCCATACCTGGGGGGAGAGAAGGTCAGGTCAGGAGCCATCCAGCCTGCAGGGGAGGGGGCCCGTGGGATGCTGTCCCCGCGCCAGCGAGCCTAAGAGAAAGCTGCCTTTACTCCAGTCCCCACTGGCCACTTGGAACCGGATGCTGTCTGGCTGCATTATTTAAAACAACTTTATTTGTTCTTTTTAGTGATACTTGACAGTAGGAATCTCTTCCAATATATTTATATAAACATGGAATATTACCTCTGCATTTTCATAAGCAACTCTGATCCAGAAGTACAGGGAAGCCCCATGATCCTGGAATTCACCACACACATCCCAGCAAGGGGCAGCACGGCATTGGGAATGATGTGGTGAATGATGGATGAAAGGACTCCTTGTGGAAGGAGCCCCCAAAGTCTTCCTGACTTAACACCAGTGGCTATTCCTGCCCATACTGCCAGTGGCCAGCGTCTAACTGGTTATGTGCTGAAATGCAGATAGGTGTGCTAACTGCATTTATACAGGAGCTTCTGGGCCCTCTGTTACATCCCTGGGTGTGACTGTCGCCTCCTATAACATGCTGAGCTTCAAGAGGAAGGGACTCGGCCCGGCTACTCTTTGCATTGCTAGCAATCTCATAATGCAGCACAAGGCCCGAGTGCTGCTAGCAGGTGCCACTAGACCTGAAGAAGCAGTCATGGCCAGCGGAAGCCTTTCCCAGGCACTTGTCCCACTGTAGGTACACACACGGGAGAGGAAACAAAGGCTTTCCTTTGACCATGGAGTAGAGTTTGTAAGTGCTGTTCCTTCTTCCTAAAATGCTGTTCCCTTGCTTCAGAGCCTGGTGAGAATCTACTGGTCCATCCCGACCCGGTGGGACCTGCTAGAGTCTCTCAACTTCAGTCACTAGAGGACATTGATTAACAATGAGTACTGATTCGAAAACAATAACAATGGCAATGATAATGACCCATTTGTTTGATCATTGTTTGCTTAATTAGGAAGTAGGAAACGGCTGGGCCCACCTCAAGGACTTCACCGTGGATCAGCTGTGGGGAGTGGATTCCTCAACCTCAAAGCCCTCAATGTTGATCTGGGCAGGATGGGCCGAAGACTCAGTGCTGGGCCAAGGAAGCCAGGACAAGACCAGAGAGCGGAAACCTGGCTTCCAAAATGGAAAATGCACCAGAGGGGGAGTCAAGCCTGATGGAACGAAGCATCGTCCTCTGCCACAGTGAAGTCCTCGGGACAGTTCAGGGGACAGTAACGGGCAGCGGCAAGAAAGATGCACAACTCACGGAGACCCAGGAGTCAGAAAAATGGCCTTGGCAGGGTTGTTTGTTCTACTTAATTTTTATTGGTGCATTATAGTTACACAGAATAGTGGATTCAGCGCCACATGTTCGCACATGCGCACAATACAACGTGGTCCTCCTGCTGGGTGCGGTGGCCCACGCCCGTAATCCCAGCGGATCAGGAGGCTGAAGCAGGAGGATTGCAAGTTCAAAGCCAGCCTCAGCAAAAGCAAGGGGCTAAGCAACTCGGTGAGACTCTGTCTCTAAATAAAATACAAAATAGGAGCCGCGTGGTGGCTCACGCCTGTAATCCCAGCACTTAGGGAGGCTGAGACAGGAGAATCGCGAGTTCAAAGCCAGCCTCAGCAACGGCGAGGTGCTAAGCAACTCAGTGAGACCCTGTCTCTACAGAAAACACAAAATAGGGCTGGGGATGTGGCTCAGTGGTTGAGTGCCCCTGAGTTCAATCTCCAGTACCAAAAAAAGAAAAAAAATACAAAGGACTGGGGATGTGGTTCCGTGGTCAAGTGCCCCTGAGTTCAATCCCTCTGCAAAAAAACTGTGGTCCTCCCAGCACGGGAGGGTTACTTGTATCCATCGTCAACTCCACAACTCCCCACCTGCCTGGCTCTTGTAGGAGCAGCTGTCAGACTCTGACGACACTCACCCTTCTCCCTCTGCACATAGGATGGATGCGAAAACACTCAGCCATCCAATACGTACGCGTTTCCTTATTTCCTTTTACGTGTTTCACCAGAAGAAAGCATCTCATTGTTTCTTGGGATGAGGGTGCAACACGGTGGAAGGAAAGCAGATCAGGGACTCACTCCAAGTCCCCACAGGGCCTTTGATTTATGGGGTTTATTTTAAGAAGGTTTATTCCTTCCACAAGTCAATCTTGGCCACAATGGTCATTCAGTCCATACGACAGCAAATCATTTCATTGTTGCTCAAAGCCACGCCTGCACCCCTGAGTCTGCTCAGGCCGACTGCTGGGCTCCACAGCACCTCACAGGCTCCTATTCTGAATGTGGTGCAACCTACTGCTGATCTGCAAGGGAGCCACACATGTCCTTCGTCACTGGTACTAAGAATTGTTAACCATTGTCTCCAATTCCTGGAGTTGTCTTGGCCAAACACTTTAGACTGAGCTTTTAAATACTTTTGAAACTTTTAGGGGATGCTCAGAGAAACTCACCTGAAAGAACAGAAAGCTGCCAGTGAGCTTGGGGTCTGGGGGAAAGGAAGTGCTGGGCCTCTGGCTCATGTGCCAGGTAGGAAAGTGGTCAGCCACCACTTCACTGTCCATCTTTAACCGACAAGGACCATCAAGTTCCCAACGGGACAGGTGGCAACAGAAACATCTATGCAAATATTTTACACTGTGCTTCCACCCACCAGGCCTCCTCAGAGCTCCTGGGAATCATTTTTCATGGTGTTCCAACACTGTGTATTAGAGCGCCCGTATGATAGTTGGTTAAATGTTCCCAACTCTTCCCTCCTTTCCAGGGTCAAGTGGCTGTGCAGCACCACACATGACAGTGGACGTGGTACCTTCTTCCTACCACACTGATATCTGGGCTTGGCCACTGCCTTGATTTGGCTGATGAACTGTTGGGTTGACGTGGCACCATCCTCATTCTGAGTCGAGGTCTGAAAGTATCACATCAACACTTTTTCTCCTGAATTCCCTTTATTGCTGTGAAGCTGCTGCCCCAGAATGAGACCATGGAGCCGGCCTAAGCTCAACCCAAAGCCTGGGGCCAAGTTCCACCAACTCAGAGTGTAAAGCAGTACCCCTGAGGCTGACTTGTGAGAAAAATAAATGCCACCGTAAGCCAATGATTCTTGGAACAGTTTGTTACGCAGCTTTTGTGATAGCAAAAGCTGACTGTTACAACACCCAGCATATTTGTTTTTCCCTTCACTGGGGTGCCAGTATCTTTACCCTCTCGAGCTCTTGTTCACAATGCTGAAGTGTGGTCCAGACTCATAGAAACATGCTACCAGATGTGGGGGCATAATGATCATGTCTCTACTCACAAGTGGGTTGAGTGGCAGCCATGGATGCTAAGGCTACAGTCTGAGGCAAAGACAGAAGAAGTAGGGAAGGAAAAAGGAGATGGCGAAGAGCAGAAAGGGAGGAGGTAGAAGAGAGATGGTGGGCATGAGGACTCCCTGCTTTGGGGGCTCCCTGTTTTCTGGAAGAGAGGAAGTAGACGCAGAAGAGTGGGAACCAGGAGCCACAGAGCTGCCTCTGACAACTCTCAGGCCCTAGCAGTGGCTGGGTGCCTGGGGGCACCTTGGAGGGTTATTCACCAAGGGGCTGACAGTGAGCGACTCGGCTCTGGCTGCACCAGAGGTGACTAAGGGAACAGGCCTCAAGTGTCTGCTGTGGCCCGCCCAGTGCGGAGGGCCTGTTCTCCTGAGCTGTCTTCAGCCTCTCCCCAACCCTGTTCAGCGTGCCAGCTGGGATGACTGTACAGTCACATAAAGCTCCTCTGTGGGAAATCCAGCCACACATTACTCAGATGAATCTTGAGCATTCCCCTTGAGCTTATAATCCTAGCTGCAAAGATGGGGTGCTCCTTCCTGCTCTCAGCAGAAGGGATTCTGGGAGGCCATGGTGGCCCTGGGTAGCTCTGCTCCTATTGCCCCCTGGCCAGAGCCATCTGTGTGATTCAAAATGGGTGCTAGGAGGGCACAGTGGGCAGCGGGCCACCAGCTGATGGCCCAGTTCCTGTCTCTTCCCTTTGAGGGCACAAAGTGTGTTTCCTTGATATTTAGTTCCAATGTTTACTCTAATTATGATGAAATCGAGTTTCATAATTTACTGTTGCTTTCAAACATAATCACACGTCCTGTTCAATCACACCTCTGCCAGATACAAATTCTACCCTCTGGGTTGTTGGAAAAGAAAAATGTTTCGGGGCTGGGGCTGTAGCTCAGTGGTAAAGAGCACTTGCCTAGCATGCGTGAGGCACTGGGTTCTATCCTCAGCACCATATAAATATAAAAACAAATAAAAAGGTATAAAAATGTACTAATATTTTTAAAACTTTAAAATATTTTTAAAAAAAGAAAAAAAGTTTCAACACTGTGACGGAGGAGGATGCCCTTCTCATCAGCTGAACACTGTCCACATGAGCAAATCCATCTGAAAAAAAAAATGACGTGTTTCCTAAATTAATTCCTCAATGCCTAGAATCGTTAATGAATTCTTGATATCTTAACCCACGAGTACAATAAAGTTGCATTTATCTGGAAGCCACAACAAAGGAATGTAATTCAGACAGCCTACTGGGACACCAATGAATCAAAAGTCCAAGAAAGCTGTTGATACTTGAGATTTACATGTGACACATTATTATGTCAACAGAGGTCTGAAGCTAAAAGATTTCATCAGCTTAAATTCATTTAGCTCACTGCTCACAACGCCCAGCTTAAAATCTGTAGAACACATGAAAGAAATGCTAGAAAGCTTTAAAAAATGTTTCCCAAATAATTTTCTTTCTTTTTAAATTAACATGTATTAACATACGGGGTTAACATTAACGGGGTTCAGTGATTTCAACACATGCACACAGCACACCCTGGTCCACAGGGGAACTGGCATGTGTCTGTCCTTGTCTCTCTGTATGGTGGGTGCATTTGAGCACCTCCACAGGTCTTCATAAAATATACACTAGGTTGTTATGAATGACAGTCACCTCTGGGCTGTCAAGCACCAAAGTTTATTCCCTCCCTTGGTCCGTGTTTCAGCGCCCCCTCCAGTCTCCCTTTTCCACACCCCTGGCCTTCCCAACCTCGTCATTCTACATCCAGGTCAAGATTTTTTAGTTTCTACATATGCCCAAATCCACTTTTTTCTAATTAGAAAATGTTTTTCTTTCCCTTTCCCTGTTCAGACCTTATTTTGAATGCATGAAATTTTATCAAGTTTTTTTTTTTTTTTTTTTTTTTTAAGGTACCGGGGATTGAACTCAGGGGCACTTGACCACTGAGCCACATCCCCAGCCCTGCTTCAGCCTCCTGAGCCGCTGGGATCACAGGTGTGCGCCACTGCGCCCAGCATCGCCATTCTTTATGGAACACTGAGCACTTTTCTATTAGGGAGCATGAGTCTACTTTAAAAGGCACACAACTCCTACAGGAAGAGAAGCCCCCTACTTTCTGTCTTGCTCTGGCCTCACCTCCACCTTGTTTCCTGCAGGGCCTTTCCTGGATGGTCTGTCGCCATTTCTACTGGAGCTGACCAGAGATGACGGGCATGGCAGTTGGCTTGGACCACCCCTAGTGTCCTCTCCAAAAAGCAGAGATGCCCGCTATTGGCCTCCATGGCTCCTTTTCCTTTGTGTTAGTCAGATTTTCATCACTATGACAAATACCAGAGAAAAGCAATGTAGAGGAGGAAAGGTTTATTGTGGCTCATGGTTTCAGAGGTCTCAGGCTGGTTCCAAGGCAGAAGCGTCATCATGGAAAGACATGGTAGAGGAAAGCTGCTCAGCTCATGGCAGCTGGGAAGCAGAGAGACAGACAGAAAGGCAGGGAGGCGGGTGCAGAGTGGCAGGCCAGAGACAAGATATAGTTCCCAAGGGCACATCCCCAGGGACCTCCCAACCATGCCCCACAGACCAACAGATTCCACCACCTCCATTCAGCTCTCAAGGGATTAACCCACTGATGAGGGTCACTCTCCCAGCTGTGGTGGAGGACCATTAAATCCTTTAACAAGGCTTGTCCAGTGCTGGACAGAATATGGAGAAATGGGAACCTTTACACACTGTTGGTGGGAATGTAAATGAGCATAATCGCTATGGGACATCTATGGGGGATCCTCAAAAAATTAAGGATAGAACTACCATATGACCCAGCAATCCCACCACTGGGTACAAACCCAAAGGAAATGAAATCGGTGTGTCAAAAGGACATCTGCACTTGCCAGTTTACTGCAGCACTATTCACAACAGCCAAGATCTGCAATCTCCCTAAATGCTAGTCTGCAGATGAACAGCTAGAGACAATGTAGTATATGTAAACAACGGAGTACTATGCAGCCCTAAAAAAGTGAAACCCTGTCATGTGTGACATCAAGGTTAGACCTGGAGCACATTACATCCAGTGAAATATGCCAGGTGCAGAAAGACCAGCACTGCATGATCCTATTCATAGGTGAAATCTAAACAAAGTCAAGCTCACAGAAGTGCAGTAGCACAGCGGTGAGCAGTGGCTGGGAGAACAGGGCCGGGGCAGGGGCACTCAGTTTCAGTTGGACAGGAGGAACAAATTCTGGTGCTCTACTACACAGCAGGTGGCCTACAGCCAATAATAATGTATTGGATATTTCCAAATAGCTGGGAGGGGATGTTGTATGTTTTACCAAGAAATGGTAAGTGCTGGATATGACACATGTACTAATTATCCTGATTTGATCATCACACAGGTATACCTGTATCAAAACATCACACTGTACCTCATAAATATGTACAATTATGATGCCCATTAAATAATTAAAATAATAAAATAACTTGTCAAATTTGAATCATATGCATACCACATTTAAAAGAGCCCAGAAAAGATTCGTAGACTTACAGTTCTGACAAGTTCTCATTATAATTTTTATTATAGTCTCCCTTAAATATAAGCAACAAAACCGGATATGAAGCTTCTCAAGACATACGATTCTTTTTTATTTTGTTCCAGGGATTGAACTCAGGGACATTCAACCATTGAGCCACATCCTCAGTCCTTTTTATTTTTCAGTTTTAAGACAGGGTCTCGCTAGGTTGCTTAGGGCCTCGCTAAGTTGCTTGAGGCCTTGCTAACTTGCTGAGGCTGGCCTTGAACTTGCGATTCCCCTGCCTCAGCCTCCCAAGCTACTGGGACCACAGGGATGTACCACTGTGACCGGCTGTATGATTCTTATACAACAATGAAATGAAATTTAGAAACAGAACGTGTTCCTCCTCTGTCCCATTCAAATCAATGATTAATTTTACATATCAGAGATGAGGTTTTGCTGAAACCCATCCCCCGCTCCACAAAAAGTTCTAGCAATGACTGCTCCAATGCAGGCTCTGTTGGAGTAAGATGTTGATATACTACTGTACGCTATTCAAGAGCAAATGTCTCTGCTGCTTTTTCTTTTCTTTTCTTTTCATTCTTTTTCTTTTTTCTTTTGAATGCCTATTGTATACCAATACTGGGTATTTGGGACACATCAGTGAACAGAAAATCCAAGGGCTTCTATCCCTCTAGAGTTCACAGTCCGGTGAAAGAAGACAGGCCCCGAGCATCAAACCTGATCAACTAAACTACATATGTGGGACAATAAGGGCCAGGGAAAAATGAAACCAGAGCCAGGTAAGGGGCCAGGTGACCAGGCACACCTGCAGGGGGTGGCAGAAGTATCAAGGTGACCATCAAAGGCCTCACTGAGAAGGTGAGGGAGGAAAAATTCCTATGTTAAAAAGATAATTTTCAAAAGGTAGTAAAAGCATGGCTGCTGTAGACATAAAAATGAACACATGTCAAAGATGGTATTTTACCCATTAACCAACCAGGGAACCAGGCAGATGTTATAATGGATTCAGAAAGGAATTTGAATAATAGAGGCATTTATAGATTAGAATTGCTGAAAAAATATGCAAATGGAGACAAAACTGAGGTTGGGATGGGGAGTCAATGAAACACTGTGAGACAGAACAGAATTTGCATATCTATAGACAAGAATTATTTTGCTCCCAGTTCTCTATAATTAACAAGGTTGTAAAATAGCTTCCATAAAATCAGAATTACATTAGGGGTCTTCTCTAGAGTCTAGACAATGCATAGTTTTTTTTTTTTTATTTTTAACTAAAACATGATTATTTTCTATACCTTGAAGGCAAAAGAAGGAACTAACTACTTTTGTCTATTTGAAAGCCTACTTAGTGGACAAGAACAGATTCTGGGGCCAGACTGTATGGGTTCAAATGCAAGCACTAACTCTATCTGGCCATGAGTCTTTGGGGAAGGTACTTAACCTCTCTGTGCCTCAGTAGCCTCAAGGGCAAGATAGAGATGATGATGAAAACATCTCCTTTACAATGTTGCTGTAGGGATCACAGGAATTACTGATATTCTGTACCTGGGACACAGTGAGTGTTCCTTAGATGGTAACTGCTACTACTTTTTAAGAAACAAGGAGCCCTCTTCACAGAGCAGGCATCGTTCAGAAACTGTATCCAACATGGTTCTTTGTTCATTGGCCAGTGACCCCAATACAGGCACCAAACACTCAGGAGCCCTTTGAATAGCCTGGTGTCTGTTTGTTTAAAGGGGGCCTTGGCGTGTGCTTACATATAATTTTTTCAGACTATCAACAGAAATTAAAACACAAAGTTGTAAATTCTCACAGAGAACACAGATCCCTGAGCGCCTGTTCTTGGACTCCAGCCTCAGTACTGCCCCTGGCCTGGGAGGGGTGGAGGTGTGGGAGGGTGCATCCACTGTCCCTGGGGCCAGCTTTGCTCCCATCCATCTTGTCCCTCTGGAGGGAGCCAGGGAGCCAAGTGGAGAGACTGTTGGATCAGAAAGAGAGAAAAGGGGAATGTTCTGAGATGACAAAGGCCAGTAATGATGGGGGTCCAGCTGTCAGGGCAACAGGCGGAACAGAGAAGGGGGGAGGTGGCCTGCAGTCAAGAGCTGGCCCCCTGGCCCTGAGGGAGACATTTATGCAGACTCTAAGTGATTTCTGTGTTTAAACCTTTGTTTTTAAAATGCAATTAATATGGGGGAAAAAAAGCTCTGTATCCCCTTGGTTGTTTCTCTCTTGCTTTTTTAATTTAAATCCTGGATTCGTTCTTTAATCTGGACAGAGTCTCAAAGTGCAAGATGCTATAGATGGAACACCGAGTATAGTCCCAAGGCCCCTCTCCGCCCACAGGAGCTCTGCTGGGTCACATGACCAGCTCATCCTCAGGTGGCCCACCCCGCTGCCTCCTTCAGCTCAGGAGTCTTGTTCCTTATCTTGGTGGCGGGTCTGCCTCAAGGCGGCCACAAGGTGGCGCCAGACGTCCTAATGTGAGTTGGCTGCACAGAATCCTTGGGCGAAGCAGGTTTTCGCTTCCATTCTCAGATGTCGAAATACCCACCTATTTGTTTTTCTATTGATGGCAACCTAACACTTCTCCTTGCATGTTCCGGGTTTTGTTTTTCAAGTTGCACTGGGGTGGGAGCTGATGAGGCAGAATGATAATCTTTGATTTTCTTAAATCTTTGATTTTATGTTGTGAAAACTAAAGAAATTAACCAATTAAAAAGAAAAAAAAAATTAGTTATGAGAGCCCCAAGAAAGGAAGAATATTCCTGTGCAAATACACAGAGTAGGTGCTCAGTAAGCATGTTTGTTTCTGTTTGTTAAAACTTGCATGGTTTGTAAAATGAGGAGTCTGAGCTCTCCTCCTGAAAACCTCCCAAGTTTAACTCCTCGGTTTAGAGCAGCATCTACATGTTTCTGTGCCACTATGTTATCATTGTCCAAGAAAAAGGGCAGAAACCACTTCATTCTATAAAACAAACCACTCTGGAGCCAAGAAACTGGAAGACAATATTTTGTATTATGTGGAGTCTGCAATAACCAAGGAGAGAAAAACCTTGAGGCATTAAGTCAATAAGGATAACTTGATAAACACACAGCCCTTACAAGTTCTGGCATCTTTTTGTTATTTTGGTGAGATGAAGCTAAGATTATCAAACTCTATTTTCAAAAAGCATCTTAATTATTGTCAATGATCACATGTAAAAAAAATGCATGAGGTTAACTTCATGTCCCCCAAAGCTTTCCACTGATGAAAAAAATGTCTATATTCTCATCTATTCTGTAAATATCTATAGCTTGTTCATTTGCATTGTTTTTAAAATAACACTTCCAACTGAGGAAATAGAGACTTCTCAGAATAACTGACAACCACCGTCATAACAAAATATATAACTTTGTATATGTATGAACCACCCCTCTTTCCTTCTGAAACTGGGTTGTTTCTGGGTAAATTAGAAACACTTCAGTTGGTTCACTGGTGACTTTTATATGGGTGAGTTTTCTCTGGAAAAGTAATGGATGGTACATTGACTCCTGCTGGGAAAGTATCTTTGAGCTATTCTGACTTCCTCCCACATCCTTAAATTCAGGCTACTTCCCACCCCACCCCACCCCTGCACAACCCAGCCCTATCTTATCCCACATTTTCAGAGAAGGCCCACATCAGGATGGGAAAGGGCCTCATCTCAGCCCAGGTTGCCTCACTGGGCACCTCTTTGATCTCTAACTTGGCAGGTTCCCCAAACTTCTTAAGGCTCCTGGTATAGAGTTCTTTCTGGGCTTGGAGAAGAAGAGATACTCCATCTGCAGAATAAATAAATAACTGGTTGTCCCAGAAGCATACACCTATTTCTCTGTGCCTCAAAGAAGCAAGTCATTTAAATAAGACGGTGTGTGGGAAAAGTCAAAACAGTGCCCTGTATGACACACGCTGCCTTTGCATCTGCCCGATGGCAGCCTCCAACAAGGTTCTACAGCTGAAGCTATTTGTTTATTTGTTTATTAGGTACTGGGGATGAACTTGGGGACACTCAACTACTGAGTCACACCCTCAGCCCTATTTTGTATTTTATTTAAAGACAGGGTCTCACTGAGTTGCTTAGCACCTCGGTTTTCCTGGGGCTAGCTTTGAACTTGCAATCCTCCTGCAAGCGTGCACCACCACACCCAGATGGAACTATTTATTTTTATCCATCAGCATCACCCAGCAAATTCCACAACACCACTGACATACAGCAGGTGCTCAATAAAAAGGTGTGCAACGAGTCACAGTTACTTTGCATCTCAACTTCTTTACCCTTAGGGTGGGACTGTACATCTGACTCCTCAAATGAACTAAAGAACCTGGAAGCTTAATAATTCCCCCCCTCAGAACAAAAATGGACTCACCCACTTCTCCACTGGTTCTGACAACCAGAGCCCTGCATGTCCCCACGTGGCTCGCAAGGTAGCCACACAAACAGAGCATGAAAGATGTTGCCTTGAACACACACACCTCCATTTAATCTCTTATTTGAAAATATCAGACAAAAATTTTATGGGGCAGTTAAAGGAACACAAGCCTGCCAGATCAAAGCAGCTAACAGGTCACCCAGGCTTCCCCAATTGAGGACACAGACCAGTACAGCCACTTGGTTAACCACATCCACTTCCCCCATTCACCAGCGTGCCCAAGAAACAGATTTAGAAGCCCTGGGCACTGCAGGGAAAATCTCCTCAGGTAACCAACTGCATTAGAACAGCAGACCCTGTCTTGAACGACAGAGTCAGCCTGTGCAAAGCTGGGCCAGCCCTGCCCCAGGGTCTCACGTGGAAGAGCAGGCCTGTGGATCAGGCTTTTTCTTTAAACAGATGGGCTGTAACTTCCCAGCTGTTTTTGGATGAAATCCTGAACATTCACTTTCTTTGCAGGGGCTTTTGTTGTCCGAGCTGCTGGCATGATTCTCTTCTGGCTGGAGGCACATCCCCCTCCCGTTCTCGTACTTGGTAACATTCAGCTTCCTCTTCTTCTGCAGGTTGCAGGCAGGAAACTGGAAAATGGGCCACAGGAAACCTGGCCTCCCACATCTGTCCCACTTTGTAACTGCAGCTCTGGTTTCATCTGGTCTTGTGTGTCAGCTGTTTTAACCCTCCACACGACAGCCCAACTCTGCTTTCTGAAAGAACACTGATGTGCTTACTGTCTGAGAAAACTCCATGAGGATTTCTGGCCTCCTCAAAGGACTTAACCATATGAATTCAACAGGGGAAAAAAAAAATCCTAAACAGATTCTCCCAAAATCACTTGAATCAAGAGAGTGTGGAACTAGAAGAAGGATTCATTTGATGTGTTATTACACATAGTTCAATTTATCTAAAAAACTTTTTTAGATAGTCTTATATATATAAATACAAAACTATCAGTGGCCCAAGGCTGCCTGATGAATTTTAATTTGCTACATTTGGATAGATAACATGAAAATAAACTGTGATCATACCTCATTCTAATCAATCTCATTATGATACTATTTCAAATTGTTTCCTAACTATCACAACAATTAGGTTGAACAATATGAAATTATAGTTTTTAATGGGTCAAAAAGAGTTGAATACCAACAACCTCATACACTTAACCTAAAAGATATAATCACACAAGTAAAACATGTGTGTGTGCATACACACACACAGACACACAAACACACTCACAACCCCAGATCAGGATCTTCATATATTTGGCTCTTGGATCCTTTTGAGAATGTAAAACTCTCTGTGAGGGGAAAAATGTGTGTATACACACAAACACAATCAATTTATCAATCAAGAGCCCCGTTCTAAGGAAATGTTAGTTCTATCCTCCACCACCAATACTGACATTCTGCAGAATTCCTAAGAGTAAGGCTCAGACAAAAAAAAAAGTCAAGCTGGGCGCGGTGGCACACACCTGTAACCCCAGCACTTAGGGAGGCTGAGACAGGAGAATCGTGAGTTCAAAGCCAACCTCAGCAACAGTGAGGTGCTAAGCAACTCAGTGAGACCCTGTCTCTACATAAAACACAAAATAGGGCTGGGGATGTGGCTCAGTGGTCCAGTGCCCCTGAGTTCAATCTCTAGTACCAAAAAAAAAAAAAAAGAAAGAAAGAAAGAAAGAAAGAAAAAGACAAAAAAATCCACTCACATAGAAGCTTTTCCTTTTTAATGCTAACATGTAATGACCACGTATGTACCAGGCAGGGTGCTGAGAACTCTATACATGCTATCTCAATTTTATGCTCTTAGTTCACCACACCATGAGGAAGCCAGGACTCAAAATGTGAAAGCAGACTCTGGGCCCCCGGAAGGAGAAGGACAAACAGACACACATCCAGGAGCATCTGACTCATAAGTCCAGGCTCATGATCACCACGCATCCCCCGTGGAGGATTCCCTTCTCATATGCACACCCGCGGCTACTAAGAGGTGTCTCCTGCTATTGTCGTGGCCAGTGCGACATTCCCACTAGAGATCAAGATGGGAAATATTCTTGTTCCTTTCTGGGTTTGCCTCATCTGTGACTCCATTGATTCTGGCTGAGTTCTGTTTCAAGAAAGAACCTTTGAACTGCTCCCTCCGCCACTTCTTTCTAACCAATTTCCTCTGTTAGAAGATGTGGATACCGGGTGTAGGCAGGCCAAGAGCATCCAACATGAAATGATCAACGTTTCGCTCTCGAGGTTGAAGGAGGATAAGAGATGCTATGTATTCTAGAACTCAGTTCCTCCTCAGACACAGACAGAGTGGTCCTTCCACTGGGCATGTGCACACGGGACAGTGGAATCTCCCGTCACTCTGACACGAATCATGACAGCCACTCCACATGGGAAGAAGGCCATGCTGAGAACCCCACTGAAACTGTGTGACAGCACCTGGAGGGCACCCAGCCCCCAGGGGAGCCTCGGCAACTTTCCTGGGAAAAGAAACACCTCAAAGAAAGGCTTGTCTCAGGTTGTAAGAAAGTGGTGTCCAGGATTACACTGAGAAACCAGGCTGCCTGGCAGCCACTGAAACTTAACTCAAATCTTGCCAACTGTCCTGAAATCTGAGCTTTAATGAGTTCCCCAATCTCCAGCACTGCTCCCCCACCCCATAATACTCTTGACTCGTATGTTTTGGAGGTCTTTGCTTGAATGGAAAATCTTTTGCCCAATTTTCTGTACTATTAACATTAATAAAACTGAATCTGGGGCTGGGGATATAGCTCAGTTGATAGAGTGCTTGCCTTGCATGCACAAGGCCCCGGGTTCAATCCCCAGCACCACAAAAATAAATAAAACCAAAAAAACAACAACAAGAAACTGAATCTGTGCATGGGGTGGGAACGATGAGGGGAGCCAGGACATACACTCTCATGCAGCTCAAGCCTTAGCATTTGTGTGATCTGAAGCAAGGAGGTCCACTCCTCTCCTTGGGGTCTTCTCGCTTGTAAAGGGGTGAATTAGGCCAGTTCCAGGCTTGTAAAAGGGTGAATCAGACTTATGTGCTAGCAAACAGTCTTTAAAATTAAAAGTATTTTCAAAGTAAAAATATGTAATCCAGGCTAGAGATGTAGGAGTGGTAGCACGCTGCCCTAGCGTGAGACCCTGCACTCCATCCCCAGTTCCACAAAGCAAATAAACAGAGGAATCCTTTTGATGTATACATTGTGGAAATGATTTTTGAAATAAGAATGGAATACTGTCTGCAGCTCCAAATAAAACCTTAACAAAGATTTTTTTTTTCCCTTTCTTAACATCTATGGTTATCTTACCATTGAAAAAGTATTTATTTAGATATTTTAAGATGGCTTTGCAAAAATCAAAATAAAGACAATCTCACGTCCCACTTCCACAAGAAGGAAACCATAATCTTTTAGATAAACTTGAAAGCTTTTCTGTGCTAAAGAAACTGGTAAAACTCAAAATATATACTCAGTGCAATGAGTATACTCTTGTATGCTACAGAATGATGGTGGTTTTTCCACATTCAGAAACTGAGACATTTCCTGCCAGAGCATCCTCCAAACTCTTCTATTGTGTTGAAACTGTAAAATCTTTCTAAATCAGGACTTCCTCCTATTATGCTTCAGAGGCGTCTTTCTGGGAAGGGTAGATCCAAGGCAAAAGGTAGGAATTCCTGCAGCACCACCCAGTGGAAACATTAGAAGAAAGGGGAAAAAAAAAAAAAAGATAAAGTATGTTTCAAGAAAGAAAAGTCCTGTCTTTGCTCCTTTGATGGAGCCGGTAACTGCTCCTCTGCATCCATGGTGTTCTGCCTACGTGTGCACACACACCAGGCCACACCTGGGTCAGGAAGGATGGTGCAATCTTGGGAGGAAGAAGTCCCAGGTGGGGTCAGGTATGAGCCATGACACCATCCCTTCCTTTTAGAAGGATCCCCGAGGGACCCTGGGGACCAGGAAGTCTGCACAGCTGCGCTCGGCACCCCAGTCCTGCTCCTGCAATGGGCGGGGGGTTTCCTGGCAGAGGTACCCAAACATCTGTGTGCCTTCCTCTTCCTCTGGCCCAGCTGCACCTGGTCTGGGCCACCTCCAACATCTGCACAGTGATTACAGTGATACCCCAGGAGGGAGCATTATAGAGCCTCCCCCACCCCATCCCTGTGGCTCAGACCTCCAGTTCCCACAAGCCTCCCTCCAGTGTGAGAATCACTTCTGCCCCTGTCCTTCTAAGGCCACCGTGGGTCCCACAGTCAACCCACAGGTTGGCTGTCTGCCTCCACTTCATTTATTGTCACCACCAAAGCACGTCTCTCCTCACCAGTGCCTTCGCATGCGTGCATGACACATCAGGCTACAATTTCTAGGGGAATGGATGAAGCAATAGGAACCATTGACCTTCTCCTTCCAGCTTTGCTTCATAGAAAGCCCTGGCAAAGGAGAAAAGACATAGTCTTCCCAGAAAAACCTAGAACTTTCTTGCTTCTCTATAGAATTTCAAATAATAAAGCTTCACTTCTTCAATCATTTCTGGAATGGCAAAGTCACTAAGGAATCTCCTCTCCTGGAAAACTCACCTTTCCTTCTTCCTGGAGTACATTCCCTGAGCCCATTTTAAATTTCTTTTTTAAAATGGTACCAAGATATAGGAAAGGATATCAGTTAGCTGATCTTTTGCTGCTTTTCTTTGGTGTTCTTCTCACAGCAAAACTTGTTCATGGTTTAGGACATGCAAATTCTAGGCATGAACATTTATACATAAATCTGGTATGATAATGTATTCACTTTGGAAGAGATCTATAAAAAACCAGAGTCTGCAGTCTTCAATGTATCATCACCTGCTCATGTGGTGGACACGTGTGGGGCTCTCTGCTGCATCTGAAGTCCCAGAGGTGGTGACGGCCCTCATTAGTGCTGCTCTCCCCAGATGCAGATGTTCCTCACATTTTCCTATGTCGGTATGAGGTCTAACTACAAATGAAGGACAGCTCTGGTGCCAAATGCAGAGGGCTCTTCCTTCTAGGTAATTTCTCATAAAGTTGTTTTGCACATGAAGCAAAAATATAATGGTGGCCAGGTAAGAGAGCAGGCAAAAAGGCCTCTGGTGTTTCACTGAATGTCTATTTAAAACTGTGCCTGACTTTTAGACAAACCACAGTAAGTGGAACACATTTAAAATATCTCGGTGTTCTTGTGGATGCTGTTATTTCTAAGAAAATTGCTGCAAAAATACACAGTGAATGAGCCGGGCGCGGTGGCTCACGCTTGTAATCCCAGCACTTTGGGAGGCTGAGACAGGAGAATCGCGAGTTCAAAGCCAACCTCAGCAACGGCGAGGCGCTAAGCAACTCAGTGAGACCTTGTCTCTACATAAAACACAAAAAATAGGGCTGGGGATGTGGCTCAGCGGTCGAGTACCCCTGAGTTCAATCCCTGGTACCAAAAAAAAAAAAAAAAAAAACACAGTGAATGATTTCAAAACTAAACTATCTTCTCTGGCGCTTCCTACTTAAAAACCTCTTTTTTCATGAATCACCACGATGCACTGAATAAGTGAACGTTATAAAAGAATGTTAAAACTGTCACCAAGTGGCTGCCAGCGGTTCCTTCACGTGTGTGAGAGGAACACAGCTGCACAAAACAATGGAGAGAAGAATGTCTGAGTGTGGACCACCAGACCCAGGCCCCAGCAACCTCACCGCCCTTCCTCCCCACAAGGAATCTGCCATCTATTGATGTGGCCAGGCCCTTTTTGAAATGCCACATACAACTTTTTTCCTCTTTCCTAATTATTCAGTATGAATATATTATCAAAATAATAGCCAGATATGGATTTAGATGATCTCCCCTCCAGCGTGGTAAAGAAAATATTAGGTAAAGTATTTAAATCATGAGGTGCACATATGATATGCTATGTCGAAGTCTTAAAATTTCTTCTTTCTTCAAGACAAATTACTAGGTCTTAATATTTAAGTTAAAAACAACGGAGGAAGTGGCAGAGCACAAAGGATACTGCTTTTGTGGTTTGGCTCTGATTTAAATCAAAGCACGGCAATGGCCTTCATTGAAAGCAGTGACTCCCAAGCCTTTGAGAACCACGGTACACTTGGGGTCATTTTGTTTGATTCAAGATGTCTTCAAACATCACCGTTATTTTAAGAAATTTTTAACATTCTTCCAAGTGCTCCATTTACCCACCTATCAAAACTGCAGAGCTGAGGATTAACAGTAAGGCAACTACTGGAGGGAACTCAGCAGTGTGTCAAGAGGCTGACCTGTCTTTACCTTCACCATTAAAGATGCACTTCATCCAGTTGTGTACTGAGCCAGGCATCTAGCACAGATGTGAACACACCTCTGCAGTTAGAGGCGCTCTAAGATGTTTCTAAAGAATAGAAAAAGATGCTATTCAATGCCTTCTGGTCTGAATGATCAATATCTGGGGCGTGGCATAGAAAACAGGCAGGGACACTAGGAGAAATCACTTCCCTACTAATGCTCATGAATTCTGGATTCCAGAGGATTTCAAGTTCAAGATCACACAAGAAAACCAAGGCAGTACAACTCACATCGTCTTCCAAATAGTGCTAAATGGCTTTAAGTCTCTTTGTATGTTCATAATTGCACTTGCTTGAAATTATTGGGAATCTAAACTTTCTCCTTTCCTGAAAATTACATAATAAATCCAGGTTCTCGCCTGACTTCTCTCAATGAAACAATGATCCTTCCGGGTGGAGAAGCTCAGTAAACACTCCCTTAGGCACCCACCTCTGAACTAGGGCTCAAATCTACACCGGCAGAGTGGCTCTGTACAGAGCAGTAGAAGAGACCAAGGCCACACGCTGTCCCCTTTCCAGATCTAGGCATCCCTCTTGAAGCCTTTATCCACAGGCACACACATGACCACATGTGCACGTAAACACTCCCTCTTCCACACAAATCTTTTTCACTTTTTAACACACTCCAACTTTTTAGTGTACTTTCCTAGCATTAGGAATTATCCTAAAATCAACACCCTCTTTTCTTTCTTAGGGTACTGCTTAACAGAGTGTTCCATCGTTCTGGGCCTCAGTTTTATCACGCTGAGGTGATGACAGTGTACAGGCCTAGCAGGGCAGAATCCCTGAGTCACCAGGAGCATTCCCTGGAATGAATCCCTGTGCTTATCTTGCTGTTTCTGCTGTGTTGGTCACTTTCTTCTAGTTCAATGTAGGGGGACAAATCTGCTTCCCTGTACATTCTGGTTAATTGAGGTTTGACTGCTTCTGGGCAAAACCCAGGTGAAATTAATCAGCAGAACTAGTGTTCTTTCACCAAAAGCAATTTGAGTATTTAGTCCTTGATCTTCTCATCATCATGCAGAGACTTAAAATTTTACAACTCAATCAGAAATGTCATTAACCTCAAAAAGTTAAGAATAAAGCTTCACACTTTTTTTTTTTTGTATAAGTGAAGAAGGGAACTATTGAATATTATGGAACTCAAACCTGATTTTCCAAGGTCACTATGAAAACTCACTTCACTGAAGTCTTCAATAAAGGACTAAGGATGGCTACTTCAGAATGATTCATTCTGACACGGACAGAGCTTCCTACTGAGGTTCTTCCAAGCTGCACCATCCTCTGAATGACTTGGCTGTTGACCAGCCCTTCTCGATTTCACAAAACTGGCTCTAACCACAGAACTAGAGTTTGTCCTCTTGGATATCAACAAACTAAGCTGATTGCCCGACATCTCCCATTCTTCAAAGACTAGACAGAAACTATGGAAAACAACATAGATCTTTTTGGCTACCTACAGTCTAACCAAGAGATCCGCCTGTTGTTAATCCAAGAAGTTCACTGTCTAGAAAAGCATTAGAGTCATGCAGAGAAACAAAGTGCTTCACCACGTCCAATGGCAAACAGAAGGCAACTGCACAGACAAGAGTCCCCTCTACTGAGTGCCAACTATGGTACAAAGTGCTGGAATGGGTAGGAAGACAACAACACATGCAGGCCAGAGAGTCCCACAGCCTGACAGGCACCCTGGGTGTGGGACACATATGCAGGTATTCAGGCATCCCCAGCTATCTGCGGCTAACAGGTTCAGGGTATGGACAGTGACCTCGGAAAACAGGGCCACCACGCTACCACATGTACTTGGTTCCTGAGGGTTGGATAAAAAACATTAATGAAGAACAAGAGACAACAGCCCTACGTCCTGTGGCAAAGGCTCCAAAAGCCAGGAGGGGACGATGGAGGGGACTGTCAACTGGGGGACAGTAGAGGTCTCCCCCACAAAGTGATGACTGAGCAGCTGAGAGGGAGCTTAAGGAGTGACTGCTCATTGGCTAGACCCAGTGAAGGAAGGGGATCCTCAGAAGAAAGGAGGGCATTTAGGAAGGTCCAGAGGCCAGCGGGCACAGTGAGCATTTGAGGAATTGGGGACAGGCAAGAGTGGCTGGCCCAAATCACAGCTTGCAGCTCCGCCAGATAACAGTTTGGGTCTTTATGCTGAGCTGAAGCCACTGGAGGGATTTCGGGAGGGGAGCGACAAGGTCGATGTGGTTTGAAAGAACTGCTCCAGCTCCTGAGAGAGAAGGGGTGAAAGGGAAGGCAGGAGCCCTCAGGACATGGGGTGGGGGAGGGCGGCATCCTCAAAGGCCTTCATGGGAAGGAGGAGGAACTCCACCTGGTGATCCAAACCCTCCCTGAGCCTGCTCAGCACCCCAACCCAGAGGCAGTCACTGCTGTCCCAAGAATGAGGGGGCCGATGGTCATTAGGAATGAGCGCTACCTGTCACAAACCTCAAGAGAGGATAGAAATAAGCACAATAGGTGATCCTTGGGGGTCTTCCCTATATTCAATAAAGGGCCAACGTGGAACTGAAGGGGAAACTGTCAGGGGGAGTCCTTTTCCTGGTGTGAAATCACAGAGTCTGTTTAAACTGCTGTATGTTTTGAAGTTGGTTGTTCAGGGATTCACTTCCCACTTTTACAACTCATAGAAGTCAAGTTGTACTCCAAAAAAGTATTATACGAATGGGACTTCTGACTTGAAAGGGACTATCTCAGCTTCTCCACTTCAATCACATTATCATCCAGCCCAGGAAACTGAGGCCCGGGAAGATTAAATGATATCCTCTCAGCCCAATTAGTTTTAAGGGAATCTGTCTGTACTTACAGCATCCAGATTACTTTTGGTTAACTATGTCCTGGATATTAAAGAATGTGAGAGAGATTTTTCATTTCACTGTATGATGAAGAAATCCACACATTCTGTTGATTTTTTTATTATTATTTTTTATTTGTTGGTGCTGGGGATTGAACTCAGGGGCACTTAACCACTAAGCCACATCCCCAGCCTTTTTAAAATATTTTATTTAGAGATAGGGTCTCACTAAGTTGCTTAGGGCCTCACTAAGTTGCTGAGACTGGCTTTGAACTCATGATCTTCCTGCCTCAGCCTCCTGAGCTGCTGGAATTAGAGGCATGCACCACCATGCTCAGCCTGGTGATTTATTTTTCACTACATAGATTAAATTAAAAAAATTAAAAATAAAAATACTGGGGCTAAAGTTGTGGCTCAGTGGCAGAGCACTTGCCTTGCATGTGTGAGGCATTGGGTTTGACCCTCAGCACCACATAAAAATAAGTAAACAAAATAAAGACACTGTGTCCATGTATAACTAAAAAACATTTTTTAAAAAATGAAAACACTGCAGTATTTGAGCACAGTGTTCTGGGGTTTAAGAATTTACTTGGTGGAATCATGAAATTACCATAATGAAATAAAAAACAGCCGAAGAATATATTTAAAAATAGCTGAGGGATACATCGATACATACAGTAACACTTAAGATCTGTTATTCTAATATATGTAATTATGCTTCAATTTTTTAATAAAAAGAGTGAAAGATGTCCAAAGTCTTGTATTTTTTATTCTATTGCTTGAAGCCCTAATTTCATTGGACTTTAGAGAGGTATCAGATATGTGTGTCTTAAATCCCCTCACTTCCACATTCTGCTTGTATAGGAACTATTCTTAGATATAATCGTTTTTTAAATACTATGATGGCCAGGCATGGTGGTGCATACCTATCAATCCCATTAACTCAGGAGGCTGAGGCAGGAGGATTGCAAGTTACAGGTCAGCCAGGACCATTTAGTGAAAACCTGCCTCAAGTAAAAAGGGCTGGGGATGCAGCTCAGAGGAAGAGCACCTCTGGGTTCAATCCCCAGTTCCGGAGTGGGTGAAGAAACTTATGATACTTTAATCCTCTTTTTAGACGGGACATCTCAAATTAGAATACACTGACAGAACTATTATCTTCATTTCTTTAAATATATACAAGTAAGCTGGGAGCGGTGGCTCACGTCTGTAATCCCAGCACTTAGGGAGGCTGAGACAGGAGAATCACGAGTTCAAAGCCAGCCTCAGCCATGGCGAGGCAGTAAGCAACTCAGTGAGACCCTGTCTCTACATAAAATAGGCCTGGGGATGTGGCTCAGTGGTCGAGTGCCCCTGAGTTCAAGCTCCAGTACCAAAAAAAAAAAATATATATATATATACAAGTAAATCTGTCAGCCAAGTGACAAAACAATCCTTAGAATGATTTAGTAATTACTTTCCACAAAATGTAAATTAATAGATATCAATAAAGTAGTCAATGAGTCCATTTCTAGTGGCAATTCAAACCAAATCACAATTCATTAAAATGACCAGTTCAAACCAGGCACGGTGACGCATGCAGCTCTGGAGACTGAGAGAGGAGGATGGCAAGTTCAAAGCCAGCCTCAGCAAAGGCTAGGAGCTTTTTTTTTAGCAACTCAGTGAGACCTGTCTCTAAAATAAAATACAAAATAGGGCTGAGGATGTGGCTCGGTAGTCGAGTGCCCCTGAGTTCAATCCCTGGTACCAAAATAAATAAATAAATAAATAAAATGACCAGTTGAAAGTTGATTTGAAAACTGCTGACACACGTGTAATGGATGCCGGATGTGAGTAAGAATCATGGAGATTCACATTTCTGCAAAGTGTAGTTACTTCAAAAACTCAATGATCTACTATTTGAAGGGCTTTAGGATTTGTCAACAGAAGGTTAAACACACACACACACATGCACAGATAATTCAGTTTAACAGGGTGTGATACACATGGCAAAAATCGTTTTCACAGACTCTGCCATAGTTTTGATCAAAAAGTTAAATAACCTCAATTTGAACTGGCCCTGGGCAAGAGTAACCTTGAGCTAAAAATCAATTTAAAACAACGTCAAAGTTTAGAAACTCTACTGATATAAAACCAAACAGGACAAAATGCACTCTCCACCCCTTCATAACTAGGTGATTTCAAGGTGCACTTTGGTCTAACCTCGTTTTTCTTCTTTCATCACTTAACATTCTATTTTAATGTGTAGTGCCCTGTACTTCCTGTTACTACATCTTGATACTCTACTGCAAATCATGACTCATTCTTAAATCATAGAGAAACTCATCAAAATCCCAAATTTCACAGCACATAGGAACTCAGTCTTTCAAGAGGGCAGCATTCTTAGAACATTACTTGAGCCACAGAGGACAAAAACACTGGACGAGACCACGTAGAAATTATGTAAATCCATCATTGAGTCAACACATTTATGAGATCAATAAATACAAGCTTTATGTGCGGTCATTTCAGTCTCAGTACTCCTTACTGAAATGTGTTACATGATATGTTAAGTGAAAATAAGTTACAAAACAGTAAGTACAGTGTGATTTCAAATAAAAAATTTTATGTGTGCACATGTTCGTGTGTGTATACGTATTTTTAAAGACTGGAAAATACACAGCAAAATGTTAACAGTAGGATTATGTTAGATGTTTGTTTATTTTTTCTCGTTGTGGTTTTCTGTATTTTCCTTAGGTAATTTGTACTAATATTTTTCACAACAGAAAAAAATAACTAACCTTCAGAAAATACCTTCAGGCTAGCATGGTCCCAAATATGCTATAAATCAATCTATAAAGGCAAAGAGGAATTATGAATATCTGAGACATGAAAAACATGAAAATCTTTTGCCTAAAACATACAAGAAAACCTGCCAAGAGTGGGGTCCTTCATGCAAATCACCCATGCCACTCAGGGGCAGGTGTAAAAGGTAAGCCCTTAGGAGGGCGTCAGAAGCCAGTCCCCAGGGCAAAAGCAAACTGGACTGACAGCCCATTTCTTTTAAGATGTGATAAGGAACCCCAGATCTAGGAAACATGGAAATGACTATGTCATTCCTTAGGCTTGAAGCAGAGCAAAGCTAGCAATGAGTAACCAGTACCTCACTCTAGAAAAAAGACTACTCCAGGAAGCCACATCCTTGGATAAATGTTCATTAAATATTTTGAGTTTGTCAATAGGTCACATTTTATAACATTTCAAAGCACCATATCAGTCTTCTGAATCAGTTATATAAATGTAATTGGGTGGCACAGAACACACAAAATCCAATATCTGACAGCTAAGCAGGAATATTTTAATTTATATACACTGCCTGGAAGTCCTTTAAAACCAATTTCAGGAAAAGATTCAAGTTCCAAAAAGTTATTACAAATATAAATTTTAATATATGATCTCTGAGTTACATTTACTGTATATTAGCAGTTGTGAATTATTCAATGTCTTACATAAGAAAAAAGAGGTTTTTTAAATAAATGTTTAGGTAACTTCGAAATTCAAATGGGGCTGAAAACCCACTGCTCTCTTCATCTGGGCTGACACCACTCACAGTGTATACACAGTCACAATGTCACCATGTGCAACTCATTCGACTTCACACGACTGAGAGAAAATTCATGGATAGCATGCTACATATCCAACAACAGCAAAAAAAAAAAAAAAAAAAGCAATTGACCACTTTCAAATGCCCTAGTTGTTGAGTAAATGCAAGTGAGTTTTTATCATCATCATCATTTTTAAGGGAAACAAGTGTTTCTCAATTTGGGCATTACTGACATTTAGGGTAAGGAAATCCTTTTGCAGGGGCTTTTCTGGGCATTGCTGGATGACTGGCAGCATCCCTGGCCTCTGCCCACTAGATGCCAGTAGCACCTCCTCTGGTTATGACAACCCAAAATGTCTCCTGGGAGGCAAAATGAGTCCTGGCTAAGAACCACAGACATAAATGAAACTTGCACATCCCCAATAACAATTGGCTGGAGTAAGGAGCTCTAATTACCTCCTTTTTATTCAAAGGCGAGGTCTAAGGTCTATACAACCTTCAGCCTTAGGGAACTGTCATGCAGAATGATACGAGCTCTTCTAAGTCTTTTTTTCATCTATGATAATATTATATAGTTTTCACCTATGATAAATGTTGTCACTCACAGCTCCAATACAACAATTTATTGAGCACCTACTCTGTGCCAGGCATGGTATGAGGGACATCCTGTACTGATGTCCACTGACTCACAGCCTACTCCAGCTGGCTGGGCTGTTTTTGGGGCAGGCTTTGTCAGGTAACAGAAACACCAATACCTTAAAAACCCCCAAGAGAGGGCAATGTATCCTTGTCAATGAAAGGGCCCCATGGTTCCAAATGGGGCTCCCTAAAATTCTTTGCCCTTTTTAGTAACCCTACACATTTCTAGGCAACATTTAGAAGCTTAAAAAACAAAAAAGACCAGAAGGCCTGTGCTATATTTGGCATAGAAAGGCCATTGCTTTTCATGCTCAGGGGGTTTTGCAGGCGGGATCCTTACTGGAAACTCTAAGAACAGTTATGGACACTTTCCTGAACTGACCCACATGCCCTCCTAACACAATTTGTAATTTTATAATCCTCATAAATTCAAACTCATGCTGACCTTTTCCAAATAAATGTATGCCACAGAGACAGAAAAGGAGAGAGATCAGAGGGTATTTTGTTGGGCAATAAGGCTCAGAAATCGATTTAAGCTCATTAATAGATGCCCGGAACATGCCGGGTTTCTCAGACCCCTCAGCCTCCAACAAAGACCAAGCACAGATGGGAGAATGGGTGTGTGTGAGCTGCTTGGGTAACAACACACACACACACACACACACACACAGGGAAGAAAACCCTATAAGTCGAAGATCCAAAATGGCCAAAGTGACTTCACAGTTTTTCAGACACTGCCCTGAAAATCAGGCTCACGGAACAGAAAATAAGGCAGTAACTTGTCTCTGTCTCCAGTGCTGGGCTCCCCAGGCTGACAGTGGCTGCACAAAACCCCTCCTGTGTGGAGCAGCAGCGGAAACTCCTAATGAGATTAGTTGGTGTGTGTGCAGACATTACTTAGCAATGACTAAAGGGGCTCTCTCTTCCTGCAGCAGCCAGTGGAAAATTCAGGGAACTTTTTCCCCCTGCAGCAGCAGAATCCCTTTAACCCTCTCCCCAGCCAGCTCCAAAAACAACTCGGCCTCCCCCTGTCTGCCCCCACCCGGGGCTGGGAGACTGAGGGGGAGTTAAAGACCCACCAGGGGCTTTCAAAGACGGGAGGGCCAGAGGAGGCTGGCGGGGAAGGGGCGGGGGACCCTCCAACACTACAAAGGAAACTGTAAAAGGCACAAATACATAAACCTGAGAAGGAGCAAACCACAGTTTCTTTGTGAGCTCCTCTAGTGAGTCATTTTCAAGATGCTGTCTGCTGCCAGTTTCAAAGCGGAAGCGCATGGCAATTAGTCTTGCCGTTTCCAGACAAGCCAGAAACTCTCCCGACACTCGTTTTTTTTTTTTTTTTAAAGCCCCTTTTGCAGTTTTTGAAATAGCATTTCTTGCTCCCACCCCCACCCGCAGCCTAACTGCAGCTTGTCCCCAGGATGACTGGGTTCTGAAAACAACAAAACCGAGACCTTTTATTTTTCTTTTTTAACCCTCCAAATTTTAATCCACCCTCCAAAAGAAAAGTTACAGTAACATCACAGGCCAGCATTCAGTACGAAGCTAAAGAGCTGGGAGCGTCGAGATCATCTCTTGTCGGGAGCATCTCCCAGATCGGGCCCAGCACACTCCACCGGCTTTTCAATGTCCGATTGATAGAGTGTGAGCCTCGGGCGGTGACCTGGGCGGGGGGTCACCTGCCTAGCGAGAGTGGACGCAGCCCCCAACCCCACATCTTCGCTGTCCATGTCCTCCACCTCCCTCTCCACTCGTGTCTCCCTCTCTAGATGCGAGCACCAGTGCCCTCTGCCCACCCCGAGGGGAGCCCGACCGCAGCCCCAGCTGGAAGGTCAACGACGGTCCAGCCCACAGGCACGCAGCCTAGTCCAGTCGCGGTTCCTTCATTCCAGGGACCTGAAGTCTACCGGTCCCCAACTCCGCCCGCTTCTTGCAGCGGTGCCCTAGTTTGCACGCCCCCAGCCCACTCTGGGCTCGCAGCGCAGCCCCAGGGCTGGGTGACACCGGCGCAGGGTCCCCGCCGCCCCTGGCCCGGCGCGCAAGCTCCTGCGGTGGCGGTGGCGGTGGCAGCGGTGGCGCGGGCGCAGCAGCATCCTGGCTGCGCCCCCTCCCGCAGCTGGCCCCCTCCGGCAGGGACGCACTCCCACCCACCTACCCACCCTGGCCCACAGCCCACTCCGCGGCGCCCACCGCCCCACCCCCCACCCAACCAAAGAAAAGAAGAGTGGAAAAAACACCCCAAATGAAACTTTGCAAGTGTCCCAGCAACAGGCAGAAGCCCTCTTACCTACCCAGATGTGGGGGAGCTTTCAAGATCCTTCTCCGGGGGAATTTCTAGGAGGACCCGGGCGAAAGCCCCCGACTTTCCATGCTGACAGGCGTCTGCAGACGGTCTGTTGCTCTTGTAATGAGATCCTGATTTTTTCCCCTTTTTTTTTCTTTCTCTCGCTCCTCTTTCTTTTTTTTTCCCCCTCTGGTGTGTGTGAGAGCAGGAAGTTGGAGCAGTCAGGCCGAGCCGGCTCACTTCCTTTACTGCATTATTCCCCAGGCGGTGTGCAGTCTGTGTAAACAGGCTTTTCCGCCCCGCGCCGCGCGCCCGGGCCGCGGCTGTGAGCCGGGGCTGCCCGCCGAGGCCCGCGCATACTCCGCAGCCCCGGGCCCCGCGCGCCCGCCCGCCCGCACGCCCGCACGCCCCGCGCGCCCCCGCGCCGCGCCCCCGCCTGCCGCCCTCCCCGCTTCCTGCTCGGCCACCCCAGGGGAGGAGCCTCCAGACCCGCCGCGACTCGCAGTGGCCGCAGCCCCTCCCCACCCGCCAGGGGGGCTCGCCCAGCGACTGGGAGCAGCTACCCTGGACGCACCGGGCGCTGACTCCAAGCAGCGGCAGGAACAGGGATCCCTCCTCTCCCGGGGGAGAAGGGGTCCCTATCCTGCTGCTGTGTGAGGCACCACTGTGGGGTCGTGTCCTGTTGGTCTGGGAGTGGAGGCCCAACGTGGAGAGGCCGCTGGACTTGTTTTATGTCAGCTAGAAGAGTTGGGGGGCCGTAGGGCATGAGAAGTGGGGTTCAGTGGTTGCTCTGGGCAAAGGGCTGCTTTTATTGTGAGCAGGGCATGTTTAGGATGAGAAGATGTAGGATGTACAGAAAGGGAGCAGTTTTTGTCAGGACGGACAGTGTTCTTTAGGGGTTTAATTTTAAAAAAAAAGGAAAAAGAAAGCCAGCCTCTAAGTGGGGGGCCCAATTTGGGGGAAAAGTTGAGGAGCTATAAACTGGAAGTCACGATTCTCCAGTCAGAGAACTTCCTGGCTATTCACTGTAGCCTGATGCAGTCCTACACTTTCCTGCCTGCTCCAGGTGGTAAAGAGCAGTGACCACCAAGCCCCAGTGACTGAAGCATCTGAAGGAGCCTCTGTGGCCCCAGGACTAGACTCCCACCCGTGAGGGCCCAGGCTAGGCTCTGAGTAAAGGCTTCTACACTGCCCTGAGTCTATGACAAGGAAGAAGAATGCCCATGGAAGAGCCCCTCACCCCCACGTCTGAGCTCCAACCCCAACTGCAAACCTTCTAGAACCTTCCAGTCTAACCCCTGCGCTCCTTATCGGAGCAGAGCAATGGTTTCCAAGCACCACTGTGACCTGGGGGCTCGTTAAAACACTGGTTGCTGGGCCTCACCCTGGGAGTCCCTGATTTTGTGTGTCTGGGGTGTTTCTCAGCCCTGGCTAACATTCGAGTCACCTAGGGAGTGCTTTGAAAACTATCCAACAAGGTACTCAACCCAGACCAATTAAACCAAATGCTCTGAGGGCAGGGCTCCAGTCCTTTCAAAAGGACCACATTCTAACATTTCCTCCACTTTATTTGTTTCTATTTTTGCAACCTCTCTAAAAAATTACTTGTTTACAGAGCTCTCACTACTACTAAGTGTGAGCTTCTAAAAGCCAGTCCTGTATTTTTGCGGAAGTTATTACTACCCCCACCCCAAAGTGCCTATCAGAGTACCTAACAGGTTGGGCATTTTTGCTTTGTGATTGATGCAGATAGACCTCTTGGGTGGGACAAGGTTCCCCAGACCTCTGAAAAGGCAGGAGAAAATTTTGGTGTGAGGGGGTGGGAGAACAAAGTAGGAGAGTACAGCAGGGGAGAAGGTATGGGAAAGAGGACTGCTTATCAACCCCTGATTCTCCACAGCTAATTTTCCACTTTGGGGATTATCGTTTTAAATCCCTAGTTGGCTTCTCCTGTCACTCAGCAGAACTCATACTGTGTCCCTATACGATCCAGCTGTCTATGGACTGAGAGAATGTAAACTTATTATCCTTCTCAGAAACACACACACACACACACACACACACACACACACACAATTAACCCATGTTGCTTTATTTTAGAAAGTAAATGCCTGAAAGAAACCAATCTGAAACAACTACTTATCATACGATTCCAACTATGTAGTAGTCTGAGAAAGGAAAAATCTATGGAAACAGTAAAAAGATCAGTGGTTGCCAGAGGTGGGGGTGAGGGAGAGAGGAATAGGATGAGTACAAGATTCTTAGGGCAGTGAAACTACTCCAAGTGATAATGTAATGATGGATACATGACACATTTGTCAGAACTCACAGAGTGTATATCAGGAGTGAACCCTAAAATGGATTTCGTGGACTTTGGGTGATAATGTGCCAATGTAAGCTTATCATTGGTAACAAATGGTTGGGAATGTTAATAATGGGAGAGACTATTCATTTGCGGGGCAGTAGGTATATGGGAAATCTTTGTGCCTTCTGAGATTTGTTGTGAACCTAACACTGATTTAAAAAAGTAAAATCAAGACTTGGGAGGCTTAGGCAGGAGGATCCCAAGTTCAAAGCCAGTCAGGGCAATTTAGCAAGATCCTGTCTCAAAACAAAAAAAGAAGGGCTGGGGATGTAGCTCAGTGGTAAATTGCCCCTAGGTTCAATCCCCAGTGCCACAAAAATAAATAAATAAATAATAAAAATCTGAATTTTTAAAAGCATATGCAAAAGCCAAAATATATCTTAAGTCAGTGGCTTTTATGCTTTTTATTTTATTTTCCCCAAAATTGTAGAACCCTAATATGTAAGGAAGCAGAGGGGCACATGTTTTCATCAAGCAATTTAATTGTTGTGAAGAATTGCCTCTGTGGCTAAAGCATTTCTGAAACACTTTTGGGGCAGCCATAGGGCTTCCTTGCCCATAGAAAGACTTATAAGTTTCTCTGATGCTTTGGATAATCTGCACCACCCCAGATCTTCATATAAATGAATAATTCAGAGCTGACTCCAGTCTTTCTAGAAGCCCAAGGAATAGCTTGTACTTTCAGGTGTCTGCAGTTTCTGTCCTCTGCATTCTAAAAGAAAACTGCTGTTCATTTCCATCATTTCCTTCCCACAGTCAAAAATCAGACAAGAAGGGTGGAATCTTGTATTTCATGATCCACACTCTCTTTTGTAGAACAATCAGGGGTTAGGATTATGTGGGTTATGAGTCAGATTTCTTCAGGAGCCCTTCATAGCAGGCAGCAGAGCCTAACGTCATACATTTCTGCTGGCCAAGAGAGAGGCTCTCTCAGCTTTGATGAGAACAGCTGAGTTCACCAGAGATGATCCACAAAATCTGAGTGTATGAGAAAATAGAGTCGGTATACACAGGGCAGCATGTGTACACTAACCCTGAGGATGAAGAGTGTTAGAGGGCTGAGGCTCAAAAGAGAATCAAAGCCCTGGTTACAGAAGAAGGAATGTATTAGTCAGCCTATGCTGAGATAACACTGTGTAACAAACAACTCCAAGACTTAGTAGTGTGAACTTGAAGAAATGCTGAATCTCTGAGGAGAGTCCCAGGTGGTTAATTGAGACTAAATTCAGAATGAAGTCTGGCAGCCACTTGCTGACTGTGAGTCACATACGTATTCTATATTCCTGGAAGGACCAAAACCTGAACCTTTGGGCTCTGGTAGTTCTTATTTCAAATGCCAAGATGAACATCTCCCTGAAAGTCTCATTTTGCTCCCTGGACCTGACCAACAAACTATGACCTACAGTCATATGTAAATATCAACCTGTCAGGAACAGGCATGGCTGCATCCCACATTTGCATGAGCAGACCACAGTGAGAACCTGGGTGAGAAATTCCTCTATACAAGCTAGGCCCTGTCTTTGTTCTTCAGAGCAGGCTGTGACTCCCAGTTTGCAAACAGATTTTTTCTTTAACAAAGTCTTCTTTTTTCCCCTGAACTCTTTCTTAGTGGATTCTGATTGATAGTAGTTTATAGTAACACGTGAGTCTAGCTTGGCTGGGCTTTGCTCCAGTTAGCAGACTGAGTGCATGTCTGCTTCACGAGTCCTCATTCTGGGACCCAGGCTAAAGAAACAGACACTACTGAGGATGCGTGGTTCTCCAGGGGAATAAGGAGCTCAAGAGGAGTGACACCTGTTAACACGTGGTGCTTATTAAACCCTTGGCTTAGGACTTGCACACCCTCATTCTATTCATATTCCACTGGGAAAAGCAAATCATATGGCCAAGTGTAAAGTCATAGGACAGGGAGAAGGGTAGAGAGGGAAGGTAGAATTCTGAACAAATAATACAATCTACCACAAATCTTTCAGGCCCCTCATAATTTAACCCCTGGTAATATATAACAGAATGCATAATTTTTTTTTTAAAGTAGATAGATGAGAAAGCATAGTTAGAGCAGAAGAAAATAAGGTTTAGAGTAAGACTCATTTAAAAATATTCTAGAACACTGCCAAATATTAATATTTGAAACTTATGAATTGGTGATTTGGGGTAGAAACTCAAAAGGGATTTGCCATCGTTACTTGGAAGACTACTTCAATGGTAGTTGGAGCTTGGGAATGGACAGTGGAAGCCTGACCAGAAGGTGGCCCTCTCTGGTGGAAAGTGCATGTTTGGAATCAGGAATTTGGGGATCTGGTGGCATACCTGCTTTGTTGTAGCTATGTGGCCTTTACTAAATCATTCACGCTCATGGAGCCTGAACTGGCACAGTTTTTACTGGTTTTTCCAGTGAATGCCAATTTTACATTAAAACAAAGTGCATTGTGGACCAGGATTTTTTAATGTTCATGAATTTCATTCCAAGGAGTATTTAAAAGAATTTTATAGACTTGCAGGCAGCCCCTCGTGGGAGTTGCCATTCTCCTTTTAATGTTGTTAGAGGTATTTCACTGGGAGAATTTGGGAACATTGATTTGGACCATCTTTTTTGCCCTGAGACTGGCCACCCACAAGCTAGAGGTTGGCACAACTACCCCCCAGGTCCACTGCCTGTTTCCATATGGCTCTAGACTGAAGAAGGGTTGGCTTTTCTTTTTTTGTTTGTAATTGTAGTTTTCCCAAAAAAATTACCATCTTAACCAGTTTTAAGTGTATAGGTCAGTCGTGGTAGGTGTATTTGCCTTGGGAAGCTCATCTCCAGAACTTAGTCATCTCCTAAAACTGAAATCCATTAAATGCAAGCCGTTTCCCCCTCCCCCAACCTCTAGTGATCCTCATTCTACTTTTCATTTCTATGAATTTGGATATTTTGTTTTAGGTGGAATTGTACAATATTTCTCTTTTTGTGACTGGCTTATTTCACTTAGCATAATGACCTCAAGGTTTAAAGCTGAATAATATTCCATGTACATGCCACATTGATGGACATTTGGGTTGTTTCTACTTCTTGGCTTTTGTGAATAATAAAAATTTACATTTTTAGCTGGTCACAGTGGCGCACACCTGTAATCCCAGCAATTTGGGAGACTGAGGCAGGAGGATTGAGAGTTCAAACCCAGCCTCAGCAACTCAGCAAGATTCCATTCTTTAATAAAATATTAAAAAGGGCTGCGGATGTGGCTCAGTGGTTAAGTGCCTTTGGGTTAAATCTCTGGTATCCAAAAACAAACAAACAAAAGTACATTTTTAAAAGTTGAAAAAAAATCAAAAGAAGATATTTTGTAACATGTGAAATTCAAATTTCAGTGTCCATAAAGTTTTATTGGAACACAGCCATGCTCATTCATTTACATATTGTCTAATGCTGCTTTTGTGCTATAATGGCATGGTTGAATAGTTGTGATAGAGACCATATGGTCTATAAAGCTGAAAATATTTGCTTTCTGGCTCTGTACAGAAGAAGTTTGTCAACTTCTGGCATAGACAAATGAGATTCCACACTTTTTTTTGGTGCGGATTTTTAACTGCATTTTCTTCCTTGTTCCAGAGAAGACCCTTTCTTGCCACATTGGGTGAAGATTTTAGTGTCTGAACAAATTTCACATTCAGGAATTTCATCTTCAAAGAAAACTAAGCCCTCATTTTTTTCCCTTTAGTCCATCTAATTTGGTCTCCTGAGATAGTTGGTTCTCACAGTCCCAGCCCCAGAGATGGCCCTTCAGTACTATCTTTGCTTCTGATCTTGGAACAGATCCAAGCCCTAATTCCTGATGATTCTCAACTGTTTGCACCTAAGAACCATATGTACCAGTGCCTCACCCCTGGCAGTCATGCTGGCCCCAGAAATCTCCCAAGTTCCATCCAGATGACCTCTTTGCTCATGAAGTCCTTATAAATATCTTACCCATCTCTTAGACTCCCTCAAACCCTGCTTCCTCCAGAAAGCCTTCTGAGATCTGCCAGATAGAGTACATGACACATTTTCTCCTTATTCCTACAATATTGTGTTTGAACTTTATAGGGATCAATGGAACAGAGGTCCTTACAGGTCAACTTCTCTCCAGTTGATTCTCCAATTAAATCATTTGTCTCTGTCCTAGAGATCAAATTCCTGGAAAGGGTAATTTTTTTTTTTTTTTTGAGTATTGTAGGTATTTCTCATCAACTGGACATTGGTGATTTTCAAATTGTTGGAAATCATTCTGTTCAAATTTTGCTGCTTGTTTTGCAATGCATAGTTCAGCCTGGCTCTACCATTCACTCTGATTTGTGGGCCGTGGATAATAACAGTCAGCCTCTCCTCTGTTTCCAACATGCTTAGGTTAACTATGATGACCCCAACCTTTAGTGCATGTCACCTTCTGATGTCCAGACCCAAAGCACAGAATCCTGTGAAACAAATGTAAAGCAAAGTGCAAGACCATGAGAAGAATCGTCATGTCACAATATGTTGGATTCATATTTGGCCAAATTTATGCGGCATCATCAATTTTGGAAATAATGCTCTTAACTACATTTCATTGCACTTATCAGAACAATTTTCTGTTAACTCCTCAATGTTTCCTTTGCATACATGAGAACAATTTCTGTTAACTAATATGTTGTCTTTTCATTTTGTTATGTTTTATTACGAATATCCAGGGATAAATTCTTCAATTGAATACATCTGAGGGAAAAATGATTCAATTGATCTCTTTATGGTTTGGAGTTGTTTATATGACTTACTCCTCCATGAATCCCAAATCTCTATCCTTAACACCTGCCCCCAAAATGCTAGAATTTTTGTTGGATTAGTCACTCATCAATTAAAGGAATGATGTACAACGAAGTTTTGTAAATGATCTTATATGGTAATAATTGAGACATAAGCAATTACCAGGAGGAATAGTAATGACATTTTTGGAGAATTAGAACGAACTCCAAACTTCAGATCAAAGAATTGATTGAGATTTATTAATACCCTGCACCCTCAGACCTATCCCAAATCCACATTGCACCATTAGAAGGGAAGAGAGAGAGAAGTGAACAGTGACAGAGTATCACCTCTCCAACAACTGAGTCACTGCCATCACTTCCGGGATGAGCACAATTGAAAACTTGCACTGACCAGCCAGTCACTGGTAAAATCACCTCCTGCATGATACTTCCAGAAAAGAACCGACAGTCTTGGGCCTTTTCCCTTTCAGCGATGCTTTGAATTCCTGTGCACACACCTGCTTTGGATTTTAAATGGGTAGATCAAGAAAAAGGAGAACCTTATCTTTTGTTTTGATCCTAGAAGGTGTTGGACAAGGATTTGTAGGAAGCTACAATCTTTCTCTTAATTAGGCAGGATCCAACAATAAGCAGAAGCTCAGAAAATACCATGAAGGAAGGGATGTCATGATGTCTGTTAATGGTAAAGATGGGGAGGGTATGGTTAGGGATATCAATACCAACTCCTTAATGGTGGGAAAAGCCAAGGGATTGGAGACTGATTGTCACATCTTAAAAATCCCTGACACTCAAATAAGAATAGTCATTTGAGAGCAGCATAGGAAGGTCTGGGGCCATGGCAGGGATGACTATAGAGTAGGGTCTTTAGAGCTCCAAAGCACATGGGTGATGATTAAATCCCTCCTCCTCAAGGATCTATTTGTATGGGTTGATTGGCTTTGTCTATGCAGGGTGAAGCCAAGGGGGAATTTTGGTGCAAAATCAGAAGAGAAAGAAGTTGTTTCCTGTGAAACTTGAGGATATTTCTTTTTTTTTTCTTAATTTTTTTTTTTTTAGTTGTAGGTGGACACAATATCTTTATTTTATTTATTTTTATGTGGTGCTGAGGATCGAACCCAGTGCCTCATGCGAGGCAAGCGCTCTACCACTGAGCCACAATCCCAGCCCCGAGGATATTTCAATCCCAAGCACTTCCTCACTTTGGGGCCCAGCACACAGGGGAGGAAAGGAGATTTCCCCACACTGGCATGGAACATGGTATTCCTCAGAACTCGGAAATAACTGGAAAGACTATGTTGGGGGTGGGTAGCAGGCACTGAGTCCTCACACAAGCAGGTGGAAGTTAACGTCATAATTGGGTCATCCGCTGTCTTAGGGCACCCTGTGTACCCAAGTAGCTCGGTGTAACCCAGAGGAAACAGAAGAGAAACGCCATTCTGCCAACTTCTTTCAGGAGCCATCCACTGTGAGCCATCCACCCAGGATGCTGGGTGATGATGTGTGATTGAATTAGTTTAAACTAACCAACCTCTACAGGCCACTGTGAGGGCTCTGAGGACAGAGGAGATGCTGAAGTGAAATGAAGGGGAAAGACCTCCTCCTCCTGGTGTCAGCAAAGGGTGATAAGAGGGTGATATTGATAATATATCCAGACCCCTTTCACCCCACTGCAACACATATTTCTTGAATAAATGCTGTCAATACTCAAGGAGCAAAAGCAATCATTACTAGAAAATATGTACAATGCCTCCCATTCTAAGAAGTTCCATTAAATAGATGAACTCCATTGATCCCTAGTGTTATTAACCCTGCTTGACATTTCATTCAGCTGAGGCGCCGAGACATCAAGATTTTTTAGCTCATGTTCACATAATGAATAAGGATGAGGTTGGCACTAAAGTCTGAATTTTCTGATTTAAATCTTTCCTGATGTTCTTTGCTATATAATCATCAAGGACCATAAAAATATTAAGAGCAAGAGTCCAGGAAGGGAAGTCAGGGAAAATGTATAATCAGGGTGCCAGTTCTACCACAGATTTGCTGCATTGCCTTTCTCAATTCAGCCTTTTCACCTGTAAAACTGTAAACTGCAGGCTTGAGAGAATGTCTAAGATGCTGATATGCTGAGAAGATCCAGTATTCTGTTGGTGTCTTAATCCATATAGGCTGCTATCATAAAATGCCATAAACTAGGTAGTTTGTAAATTACAGAAGTTTTCTTCAGATGGTTCTGAAGGCTGATCAAAACCTTGCTGGCAGATTCAGTGTCTGGTGAAGGCTGACTTCTGGTTCTCAGATAGTGCCTTCTTGCTGTGTCCTCACATGGAAGACATTGAGAGGGGTCTTCCTAGGGCCTCTTTTATAAGGACTCTAATGCCATTGATGAGGGCCTAATCACCTCCCAAAGGGCCCACTTCCTAACACCATCACCTGTGGGCTAGCATTTCAACACTGTAATTCTCAGAACATATTAGTAACCTCCTATGACATCATTCGTAGCAATTTTGCTTAAGAAACACATGATCACAGTACCCTGTCTGCAAAAGACTGGGCCTTTTTTTTTTAATATTCTTTTTTTAGTTGTAGATGGACACAAATATCTTTATTTTATTTATTTATTTTTATGTGGTACTGAGGATCCAACCCAGTGCCTCATGCATGTGAGGCAAGCGTTCTACCACTGAGCTAAAATCCCAGCCCAAAAGACTGGGGCATTTTAACCAGCCACCCAGAGCACTGGATTTAAAACTTGACTTTTTAACCTACAATTGGAAATGTACATCAAAACTCAATACATAGCTGGGCGCACACCTGTAATCCCAATGGCTCAGGAGGCTGTGGCAGGAGGATCTTGAGTTCAAAGCCAGCCTCAGCAAAAACAAAGTGCTAAGCAACTCAGTGAGACCCTGTCTCTAAACAAAATAAAGAACAGAGAGCTGGGGATGTGGCTCAGTAGTTGAGTCCCCCTGAATTCAATCAATCCATAGTACCCCCCCTCCAAAACAAACAAAATACAATACACACATATAGGCAATTGAAACAATTTCACAAAACAATTGGGTTTTTTTTCACTTTTATTTTACATTTATGGTGTTTAAAATATTTGGATATTTCCTGCGCTGTGATTTCATTACCCATGAATGATTTGAGACGCATAGTTTGAAAAGCTTGCAATTAAAGGGTAGTGTTGGGACAAAGCCTGGGAAGACCCAGGATTCCTAAAGCTAGACAAAGTCAAATGGGAGAATTAGCATAATAGGAAAGAGAGAGTATACAGCTGTGTGTGTATAATTCAGTGTCCTTCTTACCACATCCCCATACTTTCACATGGTCTGCCATCTCACCAAGCAAGTTCCCACCTCTGTCATGACGCTATCTTCTAAAACAAAGTGTTTGGACGAGACCTTGAACATCTGGAGCTTTGTTAGTCACTGGCTTGATTTATCAGCCGGTCAGCCCAAAGGTTTCTTTTTTTTTTTTTTTTTTTTTTTTTTGGTACTGCGGATTGAACTCAGGGGTACTCGACCACTGAGCCACATCCCCAGCCCTATTTTGTGTTTTATGTAGAGACAGGGTCTCACTGAGTTGCTTAGCACCTTGCCATTGCTGAGGCTGGCTTTGAACTCGCGATTCTCCTGTCTCAGCCTCCCTAAGTGCTGGGATTACA